>PVJA010017629.1:0-22825 GCA_004027025.1 Myocastor coypus | reverse complement strand
GATAGCTCAGCGGACAAAGTCCTTGCTTTGGGGACCAGGGTTTTGTGCTGGCCCCACCCCAGGCATGCTGAGCTTTGACATAGTCTGGGCGAGTCTGATGTGCATAGTGAGACCCTGTGCCAAGTACACAAATGAAAACAAAAGAAAACATTTACCTGTGATAAAAAGCCTTTTTTTTTTTTTTTTAAAAAAAAAATTATTTATTTATTTATTTATTTACTTTTTTAGTATAGGGTCTACAGTGTTTCACTCCACAGATTGGACTCATAGAGATTCTCCTGTTTTCAGTCTCCCAAGCACTGGCATTACAGGCACACACCGCCACACCCAGTCTCAGTCGCCGGCTCAGCGTGTGGCATGGCACTGGGGGATGGAACCCTGGTCACTGAGCTTGCCTCAACAGGTGCTTTAGTCCCCTGAGCTATCCGACCTGGTCCCTAAAACACATTTTTAAAGTGAGAGAAAAAAAAAAAGTCCTGTAACCTAATAATGAAGTGTAGAAGTGTGGATATTTAAATTTTCCTTTTAAAATTCTACAGTGTGGAATTGCACCGGCAGCGTAGTATGGGTCCCTGGGAGCTGATTAGAAATGCAGACCCTCCCCTCCTGGAACCTCATGGTGGCCCCCACCTAACTGCTTTGAATTGATGGAGGACTTGTGTGCTTTGTTGAGTTTTAGCATAAGCATCAGCAGGGATACTTTGTAAGAGAGAGCTACTTTGCTGTTTGGTAGGCAGGCGGTTGATGAGGTTGGGCATGGTCTCTTTGTCGGGTTGGAGATCTGGAAGACTAGACTAATACTTGACATTTTGATTGCATCTTAATAGTAAAAAAAACAGATTTTTGGAGTAATGGAGGCATGCTCCATGTAATTTCCAACCTTACTTTATAACAGCACCAAATAACACACAGAGTTCTACCCTAATCCTGGCTGTTGTGGTTTAATGTGGTTTATATGTATCCCCAAACACAGCGGTTCTCAACTTGTGGGTTGCAACCCCGGCGGGGGTCGAATGACCAAGACACAGGAGTCACCTAAAGCTGTTCCGAATCATAACTGTAGCAAAATTACAGGTTTTTTTTTTTGTTTTTGTTTTTGTTTATTTATTTATTTTTATGGCCGGCTCAGCCTGCCCTGAGGGCAGGGCTGGCGCAGCATGTGGTGCCGGGGATCGAACCACGGTCCCTGCAGCCACCCAAGCTTTCCTAAGCAGGCACTTTAGACCACTGGGCCATCCTGCCAGGCCCCAAAATTACAGTTTTGAAGTAGCCACCAAAATTATTTTTTGGTTTGGGGTCACCGCAACATGAGGAACTGTATTGCGGGGTCATGGCATTAGAAAGGTTAAGAACCACTGCTCTATCGGAAGCCTGGTCCCCGATGTGGTGGTGTAGAGGAATGAGCCTTGATTAAAAAGTAGGGCCTAGCATGAGGCCCTTTGGCCAACTAGGATGTTGTCCTTGGAAGAGATGAAGGTATTCCTTGTAGGATCCTGCTCAGTTCTCACAAGAGGTTTGTCACCTAAGCCTGAGGCCAACGCTACCCTGCCTCCCTGGCTTTCTGTTTTTAGATACGATCTCTTCCTCTTACATCATCTCCTAGATCACCTTGAGCCTTTAAACTTCGAGTGGAATATGCTTTGTGAAGCAAGCCAGCCTTAGGATTTTTTTTTTAAGAGTAGTGAGAAATCACCAGGGCACCGGCTAACATGTGACATTCACTGTGTGCCAGGCGCTACCCTACATCTCCTTGGGAATTGTTTAGTGCTTCCTTCACTCTAGCAGGTACATCTGTTGTTATCCTCAGCTTATGGCCAAGGAAGCTGAAGTACAGAGAAATCATTTGCTCAGAGTCAGAGCTCATAAATAGTGAAGACAGGACTTGGCATTAATCCAGCTCCATAGTCTGTGTGCTTAGCCAATATGCTAAACTGCACGAGTATAAAATATATGCATAAATTCCTATGGATTAAAGATACATATTCAAGTAATTTTGTTAATGGAAAGGTCGTTTTTTAAAATGTTGGGAACATTAGCTTAGGGGGAAAGCTCAAATTCTATTGCAAGAGAAGAAGCCGTTCAGGACTGGATCCAACAAATCTCTGAGAGAGTCTCCTTGCCCTTCTCCTCGAAGCCTGCATTCTGAATTCCATTCTACATCCTGACCTAGCATGCCGCAGATCCCTGCAGTTCTCGTGCCTCCTGCCACCCCCTGGTCCTACCTGTCCAGAATTAGGCTCAGTCCCTGCCTTCCCTTTCCTAGCCATCTGTCACTTGCTCTCATAAAAGCAGCCCAGGTACTGAGTATGCACATTGTTTTTCGTATCTCTCTATGACACTTGTCCCAAGATGTCACCTTTACCCACTTGGCTGTTCACCACCCGGGAAGGCAGGGCTTGTCTTTATTTTTGTATCTCCCAGTCCAGAGCCTATACATAGAAGTGGTTTGGATGAATGAATGACTGGCAGAAGAAAGCAACCACGGCTCTAGGAGTTGCTCTATGATCTGTTATTTGTACAGTGGCCACCAGAGGGGGTCAAGTGAACAGGGTCTCCTGAACAGCACCCATCTGGAAAAGCTCTGGGCTGGGAATTTGTGGAATCACAGGCTTTTTAGGACTGGAAGAGAAGTTCTTTGGTCATGTAAGACACTATGTTTTACATAGACAAGAATAAATAGATCTTTCCAGATAAGCACAGTGACAAAGTTAAAATTTTTGTTATATATATATATATATATATATATATATATATATATATATATATATATATATATATATATTATGAACATAGATGTATTTCTGGCTTGGGCTCTACCATTAGTTAGTTGTGTCTGATCTCATACATAATCCTTGGATTTTAGAGGCATAATTTCCAAATCCGAAAAATGGGCAACATAACAAATTTATTTATTCTTTGTTTGCATGTTTACAAATTTGTTACCAGGAGTGTCTTAGGACCCACAGTTACAATGCACACAGACACTCTAAAAAATGACAAGTCGGTACGCCAAGTATAATTAGAATCAAGTACAAATATAATTAGAATGCCGTTTGGTTGTAGCAAAAATAACTTGTCTCTTTCACATGCTCAGAATCAGTTTTCTAAAATGTGAATTGAAAACCAAGCTATGCTTCTAGGTTAGAGGACCCGGGATCCTCTTGCTTAGAGAATAGGGGATCTGTTGAGATCTCAGGCTGTGGATGGTTGGAACATGGTACAAACCGCTCTGGAAAAATCTCCATCTTACAAGCAGTATTTACAGCTGGATCCTTGAAGTGTCCAGTCGCTCCATATTGAAATCTTAGGGTTGATTACTATCCGGGGGCCATCTATCCGGCTCTTCCCTTTTGGGAGTAAAACTGCTTGAGGGACTCATGCAAGTGTGATGGTTAGAGTTTCTTGTATCACCTTGACTTGGAAACCTCCCAGGGAGCTGTTGGTGCACACTTGTGAGTATACCCGGGTGGGTCACGGAGGTGTGGCCTTAGGTAGTAGTATATCTGGTCCCTTGTCCCTTGCTTGCTTTATTTATTTATTTTGATACTGGGTCTTGCTATGCAGCTCAGACTCATAGTGATCTTTCTGTCTCAGCCTCGCAGCACTGGAATTACAAGCATTCAGCACCATGTTTGGTTTCAGGGCCAGCACAGTGCCACCCAGGTCCTTGTGCTTACTAGGCAGCCACGTATGCTGCCAAGCTATCTCCCTAGCCCTTTGCTCTGTTTTGCTTCCATTCTGCTTTCAGGTCACCATGAGCTAAACACCTTTACTGTTCCATGCCTTTTTGCCATGAGAATCTTGTCTTGAAGCTACCTGGCCATGTCTTGCGTACCCTGAACCATGAGCCAAGCTAAACCTTTCTTCCTTGAAGTTGTGAGTGCTGAGTGGTTTGATGTCAAATGGTTGGGTGGTTTGATTGTAGTGGGTGGTTATGTCAACTTGAGAAGTTAGGAAGCTTAACTAAATTGGCTCCTCAATTCCACACCCCAAGGTGTAGAAGAGACATCACAAGATGGCTCATCCCTGAGAAGATATACAAAGGAAATGAGTGTTTGATTCTTCAGAGGAGCTCTAGTGTTCACCTTAGCTTAGATGTCATTTCCTGGTGTCTAGTGCAGGCTCTTCAGTTCCCGTCTCTGGATCCTTCAGCCTTCTGGCATAGACTCATCAGCCTTCTGATGCATATCCATTGGCCTCCTGATATAGACTTGCATGGAACACTGCAGCAAGCTCCAAACTTTGGACTGAATCCTTTGGTCTCCAGCATGCAGACTCCCTCTGCACGTTCCTCCATCCAACTCTGTGGCAGACCCTCGTAAGCCAATCTTGCAAATTTCTTATATATTTGTACATCTTATGTTACATCTGTTTCTCTAGTAGACCTTGACTGATACAGGTACTGTGAAGAAAGCTGAGTAATACAATCCTGCCATTTATTTGACCACTTGACTATCTCAAAAACTGGATGATCCATCTGCAGCTAGTGTCATCTATACTTGGGTAATTAACACATGTCACCAAAAATATGTATGGTGCTGTTGCAAATAAATATAAATTCATGTAAAACATTTTGAGGTTTTTATTCTCATTATAAAATATTTTTAACCAACAAATACTGAAAAATACATTTAGGATAAGATAGAGCTGCATTACATGCTATTGAATTCAACATGAATTACATCATATTGAAAATATGCCTATGGGCTTATCAAAAACAAAGTAAAAGAAAAAAAATCTCAAAAGTAAAGACCAAACGTAAACCCACAATCATTTAATAGCATAGGTAGATGCAACTGCTTCCTCTCAGTGGGTGCCAGATCTTATAAATTGTATTTCTGCATTAATGAGTAATTCAGGGGCTCTTAAAGGGAAATTTTTGCATAGGCCAATTTTTTTTGTCTGACATTTTATCTTTAGAACTCATCTCACCATGAAAGATGCTACTGCATGTGTGGATGCTATGTGAAAATTTTCAGCACAAAATACAAAATTTCAGTGACAAACACTGTGCTAGCCCCAAGACTTCCACAGAGCCTCAGAAATTGAGGTGGAACCAGCTTCTCTTAGTTCACCTTCTACCACTGTGCAAGTTAGCATGACTCTTTCTGAAGGACCTCCTCTGCCTAGGAGAATCCATGAGTTCTCACACTCATGGTCAAAGGGCATGGAAGAGCACGGCTGTTTTGTTCCTGGTGGTCTGAAAGCAAAGCAGGAGAACAGAGAGGAAACAAGGGGCCCTAGGGACCAGATAGAGTACCCAAGGCCATGCCTCCATGACCACCCCAGACACTTCCACATTGTGCACTGCTGGTTCCTCATGAAGTTCTCAAGCCAACACATAACTGCGTGTATCTGGGGCTCTGCTTCCATTTCAGCCAACCTATGGGTGGCCTGAGCTTCTATAGCTCTGCTTCTACCCATAAATCTTTGTGTTTTAAGTCCTACCTGATTATCATTTGCATTCTCTTTCTTGAGTTGCTTTTATGGAATCAGGATGTGAATTGAAAGAGATTTCCAAGCTACTTTTGAATCTCGGTCTGGACAATCAGACATATACGACCTAAAAAAACAAAAAAACAAAAAAACAAAAAAATCCACAGAACTTGAGCAGCCTTCAGAAAGGCAGTCAAGTTTGATTTCCTTCCTTCCTCCCTTCCTCCACAAACTGAGGCCAGATGCATCCTATCCCCCCAAGGTATCTTACCCTCTGCCTTAGACTTTGAACTTCCTTTTCCTCTTGGGTGTGGTCATATTTCTTGACACTCTGGCCTCTGTTGTTTGACAGACAGAAGACTCTCTTGGTGCCAGGGAAGGCCAGTCCCTCCAGCAGTGTGCTCACTGTTGGTAGCCCTGAAAGGCTGGGACTGATCACCTACTTGCTTGAATTGCTGTTTGGAGGTGATTTCCTGTCTCTCTGGTGTGCAAAGGATCTCTTTTATGCAGTTCAGCATTGATCTCCTATAACATCAGACTCCAAGCCCCAAAGAAGGCATTGGAAATTAGAATCACCAAGGCTCTGAAGGCTTGCAGACCAATCTTGAAAACCCAAAGAAGTATATATAGAAAACGGTGGAAGCTTCTCCAGTTATCGCATCTGAGTGGTTTGAACTTTTATAGGCAGAATTTAGCTAGATCCCAATAAGAATGTCTTAATACTGAGCTTTCATAGGTAACAGAACAGGATTAAAAGGAACACTATGGAATCTACTTTGGAGGTCTTTAAAAGTAGAAGAACTTCTCTCTACTCTAAAACAGTCTGGAATGACGTCTCTAAAGACATGACAACTGCAAACCTTTTTTGAAAAATCGACATCAACCCTTGATTTTAAGCTGTTTTAGATTTGTTAAAAATTCCCAGATTCTTTGATTGCTTACACAATATTAAACATGTATTGAGGATGCTTTGCAACATACTGAAGCCCTAGTGTGGAGGAAAGACATAAATACTTGACAGAGAACCCCAGAGAGACAGCTCTCTTGAGAAATTACATCCACAACAAAAATGGAGGTTCAAACTCACCCACAGCAGTTTCCCTCTTGAAATAATCTCCCACCTCTGTGTAGCTCTGTGAGGGAATTTGTAACATCTATGCCCTCTCCTCAGCTTTCTTCCTGACTTCAGATACTTTTCTCCTTCTCCATCTTTCTTTCAGTTTATTGTATATTAAAAATCCCCCAAGATGAAGAGCTGTAAGTATTGGTCAATTACTACTCAATAGAACATGGGCCTGCTGGGCTGAGTTTCATGTTAGGGGTTCTCCTGGGCTGCCAGTCTTCTTGGTTCAAAGGCTACTGGATTATTTGTGGTCAAGATTTCAGAGCCTAGAACTTGGCAACTTAGTCTGATGAAAACTACAATGATTACTTTCCTCAGGGTCAGTTTGTGCTGAGCTAAAATTAAGGGGAATTTTTATACATAGGATATTTATGATTACTCTCAGGGAACAAGACCAACACCGTTCTTAACAAGCAGCTTGCTTCTCAGCTTCTCATGGGAACTTCGTCAGAGACCACTGAGTCTGACCTTTGATCATCTGGAGCCAATCTGTTCTGACTGGCTTCTTCCTACCATAGAAGATCATAGTTATACTTTGTGTCCCATAGCCCCATATGCAGTGTCTTCTTGTTACCTGCTCTTCTCCTTGACTCTGGAAGGGCTGTTTGACTGGCTTTAACACATAGAACACAGCACAAGTACTTTATGTGTTGAGTTCTAGCTCTCATCTTCAACTGCTGGAACAGCCTTTGAACCCAGCCTCCATGCTGTGAGGAAGCTCAATTAACTTCCTAGCCTGAATGGAGGAGCATGAAGGCCTTCAGCCAGCAGCCCCACTTCTGCTCCCAACTGACAGCCAGCCAGCATCCCCTGTCAGCCATGCAAGGAAAGGGGGTCAGGGAATTCCAACCGTTTCAGTACCCCAGCCAGCACCAAAGAGGCATTCAAGCACCTGGTGAACTCCCAGAATCGTGAGCAATAGGAAACTGGTCTCTTCTGTATCCCTGTGTTTCATGCTCTAATGGTTAAACATACGAAGGACCAGTGAACAGGCTATACATGTGAGTGATACTAGGCCTTCCAAAGCTTCAGATTCAGACACAGACAGTTAGGCCTGTAGGACTAAACAAACCAAATAATTGCTTAATGACTGCTTCTCCGTGGGGAATGATTAGTGATCGCTTTTCTATGCTAGTGGCAAGAGCCAAGGGAATTTGAAAGGGTAGAAGTAAATTCAGGTCCAAATGAGAATGCTGAGTCTTTCACATTCTAATCTGAGGAGTAGGAATGAGATGCTACTATTTCCTATAGGATTAGGGGATTTCACATGATGCTATTTTATTATTCAGATGATAATTCTTTGCCAAAAATAGAGCGCTCCTGTCTTTCTTCTACTGTCTGTTCTTCACTGAACTCATTGCTTTTTTTTTTTTTTAAAGAGAAGAAATAACGAAGGTGTCCAAACCTATTATTGAACTCCAGCCTAAAATTCAGATTTAGTCCTTTTCCAAAGTCAATATTTTGGGAAAAGTTTGAACAAAGTTATTCACCCAAATTTGAGTATTGAGTATGGAAAAATCCCCTCAGCTTTCCACTTAAAAAATAAGAAGCCTAAAAACTAAGTCCTGAAAAGCTATCAAATGTTGGAGGCTGTCAACTTTAAACTTGGCTGGATAAAATGATCACTAAAGGAGGAAACTTAAGCCAAGGATGAAGAAAGTAGCCCAAGCTTGGAATATATTAAGGGCTCCTGGCCCAGAGCTGGTGTAGAGCGCTTGTAGTTGAGTTCCTGCCCAGCAGGGCCTTGTCACTGAGAAGGTCCTCTAGTTAGATAGAGCTCATGGAGTAACCTCTTCCTTCTCTCTTGGTTGGGTAATCGTGCTGGTCTTACACATAATCTCCTTAATTTGGCTCTATATAATTTTTGTTAATTTAATGGACACAATATAGATATATGCATGCCTGTAATCCCAGCACTCAGGAGGCTGAGGCAGGAGGATGGGTGTGAGTTTGAGACCAGCTTGGGCTACAAAAGTGAGCTCAAAGCCAGCCTGAACTGCATAGTGAGACCTTGTCTCAGAAAAGACAAAAAAAAAAAAAATCTATCTATCTATACATATATAGATATAGATATATGTAGTAATAGTATTCATCTTAGGGAATTTGTTCCTTTACATAGCATATTTTGATTCTTTTTTTTTTTTTTTTTCTTCTCTTCTTTTTTTTTTGTCTTCCTCTTTCTTCTTTTCTCCTTTCCACTTCCATAGCTGCCCTTCTCAATATCTATTATTCATTTTGGTGCTTGTTATGGCTTGTGTGTAGATGTCACCCCAAAGTCTTATCCAGTCATGGCCAGAGCTTTTTTAGAGGTAGTTGGATCTAAAGTGTATGACCCTAGAATTGATTCATGATGCAGTGCCAGGCTCAAGGGCCGGAGGATTAAGGGTGTGGATGCTTCCTGCCCTAAGTAGTCTGGATAAGATAAAAGCGGCAGAAACATATTGTTAAGGTCCCTTGTTACTTTGCTACCTCCCATCCTCTATATACTGTTGCCCCTCTGGCATGTGCCACCTGGCCTTGGAGCCAGCCAATTATGGGCTGAAACCTCTACAATCTGTAAGCTAAATAAACCTTCCCCCCTTTAACTTTGGGTGTCAGGTATTTTGTCTCAGCAACAAGGAACTAAGTAACTAAGACTCCTTCCTTGTTCACACTTTTGTTTTTTCACACCAGAGAAACAATGCTGTATTTAAAAATGTGTGTTTGATTTATTTCAATTAAGAGTTTGGTCTCAAGGTACTTCCATTTACTTTTTTTTTTTTGTCTTTTTGAGACAGGGTCTCGCTATGCAGTTGAGGCTGGTCCTGAGCTCACTTTTGTAGCCCAGGCTGGTCTCGAACTCACACCAATCCTCCTGCCTCAGCCTCCCGAGTGCTGGGATTACAGGTGTGAGCCACCACGCCCGGCTTACTTTTTTTGTTTGTCTTTATTTTTATTTATTTTTTTTTTGTGGCACTGGGGATTGAACTCAAGATCCTGCACTTGCCAGCCAGGTGCTTATTCTACTGAGCTATCTCCCCTCCATTTACTTTTTAATGCCTGAAGTTTATCTTTCTTTATAGCAGAGTAGTTCTCCATTGTGTTTGTGTGTACTCCAAAGTATTCACATCTTCTTTATCCATGCATGGGCTGATGGGCGTTTGGTCTACTCCAACATTTACCAATTGCAAGTTGTGCCTTTGTAAACATGGGTACACATATATCACTGTGGTATGATGCTTCAGTTCTTTCAGGAAGATACCAAGAAGGCCAATACCTAGATCAAATGTGACCTCTAGTTTTAGTTTTTTGAGGAATCTCCATGATGGTCACACTAGTCTACACTCCCACCAACAGCAGGAAAGAGTTCCTCTTTCCCATGGCACCTCTAGCATTTGTCATTGGTTGATTTCTTAATAATAGCCATTCTCTCTGGAGTGAGATGGAACCTCAGTGTTGTTTTAATTTGCATCTCTCAAATGGCCAGTAATGTTGGACTTCTTGGTGTATTGATTTGCCATTTGTACTTCTTCATTGGCAAAGCATCTATTTATTTCAGATGCCCATTTCTGGACTGGGTCTTTAAATTGAGAAGGTCTGATTTTTCTCAGTTCTACATATTAAATCTTTGTCTGAGGAACATCTGGCAAGAATATTTTCCAGCCTGTGGATTGTCTCTTCACTGCTGGTGATTTCTTTTGCTGTTTAAAAGATCTTTATTTTTTTTTTATTTTTTTTTTATTTTATTTTTTTTTTTTTTTGTGGGACCAGGATTCGAACTCACGACCTTGCACTTGCCCAGCAGGCACTTGTGCCTCGGAGCTATCTCCCCAGCCCCATAAAAGATCTTTAATAGGGTGAGATTTCAGTTGTTGATTCTGTGTATTTTTTTTTTTTTTTTTTTTTTTTTTGTGGGACCGGGGTTCAAACTCATGACCTTGCACTTGCCAGGCAGGCACTTGTGCCTCAGAGCTATCTCCCCAGCCCCTCTGTGTATTATTTTCTATATCACTTTAAGTCACAGATCTGATCAGCTCATTTAATTTTTGTAAACTTCCCATGGGTGCCTATTGCTTTCTGTATAAACCAACGCTCCTCGGCAGGACTTGAAAGCTGACAGGCATGGTCAAGGTCTGTTTTTTCTATGGCTACATCTCTGTCCATGCCTGTGCTTATGTTCCCTTCCTTGGCCGTGCTGAGCTCCATGAGGTAGGAATGTCCTCTGCTCTCCAGCCTGGGTCTTTGTACATGCTGTTCTTTCTGCTGGAACACACCTCACTCCCAGCTCTTGTTTGTCCACCAGCAACCATCTCCGATGTCACCTCTTCCAGGGAGACCAGGAGCACCGCCTCTGGACTCCCATGACATTTTGGGATTTGTTCTGCTGTGTAAGAGTCATTGGTTTATTTGTGTAGCTCTACCACTAAACTGTGAACTCCCTAAGAGCTATTTTTTTTCTTTTAAATCTCTAACACCTAACACGTAAAGCCTGGTTTACAACAGATGGTCAATAACTCATTATGAAAAAAAAATCATTATAAATTAAAAAAAAAAAAAAAAAACCCTTCCCCACTTCCACATGCTACATCATAAGAGGCCACAGAAACACAGGTAAAAAGGGTTTCAAGGGGATTATCCACAGTGTTGAGACCCTTACACACACACACACACACACACACACACACACACACACACCCAAATTGTATGGCTGCATCATAATTTTGCATAGAATTAATTGAGCCCTATACTGTAGGTTTCCATGAGAACCTAAAAGCACAGCAACTTAACATAATGGTGTTCTTGCTTTAGAAATGTTGCCACCATGGACTCTGTTATGAGGTTTGGAATTTACTTATTTAATTAACAAAGATATTTTGAGCTTCAATTGGGCCAGGCCCTGTGCATATTTAAGCATAAGGACTTATGACTTGTTTTCCTAAAGAAGTTTGTGGTGGGGTGGAGATAAGATAATGGGATTTGGTTTTGATCTGAACTTATTGTGTTAAGATTCTGGAGGAAAGGGTTCTTTTAGGGGAAGATGGGAGGATTGTCCTACTTCCTGGCAGCTCAGTTGACTAATGTTATTTCTGTTCCAAAAAATATTTTTTACTTTTCTCCCCAAAGAAGAACAATGCATAAAGCTCACCCAAGAGAGAAAACATGGATAACACCTCCCATTATAGAAATGAAACACATTAAAATGACATGTTAATGAATAAGAAGACACAGGATGGAGACACCTAAAAGTTAGGAATTGCAAACTGCAACATTCTGACAGCCCGTTGTCACAAAAAGCAAAGGGAGCCTTTCTCCCTAGAGGCATGATCTGTCCCTAAAATTTTTAAGAATTATAGTTGAAATTCCTTTTGTAGAGATAAAGTGTCCTCAGACAAGACGCTCAGCTAGGGACTGAAGACTGTAAAAAATTCAGAATGTGGCTTTGACCCTGTAGGCTGGACTTCAAGTACACCAACTCATGTTCAAGGTATGGTGTTGATGCTGAGAAGGGTACCAGTAAATGGATGTATAGCGGTGACTCACAGCAATTTAGGTCAGATATTGTGGAGTAGAATGTGACTTATAGGCATTAGGAGCAAAGCAGAGAAACATCAGAAGTTCAGCTCTGAATGCCAGAGCTACTGATTCGCTCAGTCAACTTTTCAGAGCTTAAATATCCAGTCATTTCTTCCAAAACATTTGGATTCTGAGCACTAGAAATGTAAAGAACCTACAGATGATTATTTACTTTCTAATAACAATGATGATTATCATGATGACATAAATTATTGATTCCAGTTCTTGCCTCTCTGTCCACAACCCTTGCCATCTAGTTTTTTACGTATATTTGTATTTTCCTAATCGAGACTTGTGCTTTGACCTGTAGAATATGGGTAGGCATGATGATATGGCAGATTTGATCCCAAGTCTTAAGGGAACATACCTGATTCTGTTTGCTTTATTTTTATTTTTATTTTTATTTTGTGGCCAGCTCAGCCCACCCAGGGGTTGAGGCTGGCTCAGCATGTGGTGCCAGAGATCTAACTGTGGTCCCTGAACATTTGCCTAACCTTGCCTAAGTAGGTACTTTAGACCGCTGAGCTATCTTACCAGACCCTCTTTTGCTATTTTTGCCCTTCTTCCATTAGCATAAAAAAGAGTTTGAACAAGCAGCAATGAACATACATACAGCAGACATGAGCTCCAAATAAGGGGCCACGTCTACCTGGATCTTCAGCTGGAAACAAAGCCATCTAGTGGATGCCAGACTACATTAGCAAGATGACAGTAAACCCTAAGATACACAGATGAAAATTAATGATTGTTGTTTAAGCTCTTGAATTTTGGGTTGCATTTTTACACAAAAATAACTGTCCTATGTAGGCCTAGAACTGGCCTGATGGTGTAAGACAGCCCCAGGGCCGAGATCTCCTCAACCTCTCTCCAACTTCCTCATGTAGCTTCTGTGAATGCTAACTGTGTCTGTGCAGCTCTGTGGTAGAGCCCAGCTTACAGGTTACCTGAGCAATTAAGTGTGAGACAGTACAAGATCGATTTGGGTTTTAGTTGTTCCCTGCATGTTTCAGCTTGCTATCATGAATTCCTATTGGTCTTCGTAGGTGACAGTTGTGTTTGATCTTCCCCACGTCACATCCGGCTGTTCTTCCAAACCTCCAGGCCCACAGACTTATGGTGACTTCAGGATTGATCTCTATCAAATGCAGAAGGGACAGTGTTGCATAGATAGCTTTATCAGCCCCTTCCATGACTCAAGCTTTCATTCATGTAGCAAAATTTTTTCTATATCACTCATCATGCTAACGCCTTCTTGATTGAACCCTGGCTGATATATCCCTCCCCTCATTACCTGTTAGTTGGGAGATATGACTGATATGACTGAAAACACAGGGCTCTTTGTAAAGTTTTTACTTCTACCATAATTCTGAGCTTTTTTGCTCTCAACTACACTTTTCTCTTCTTCCCAAAATTTTTTCTGTGAGAGGAGTTTGAGCAACAGGGAAGGAGAACCAACTGCTAAAATCATTACTGAAGAAACATCCAACTCCTGGCTTCAGAGCACCAACAAGTAGAGTTAACCGGATTTGTCATCAGATTTTAAATTCCAAGCAGTAGGACTTCCTTAAAAATAAAAGAGAAAAATAACTCTATTTACCACAATATTGCTATTTTCAAAAATTTCCAGCACAAATTGTACAAAGTAATACAAATACTATGAAAATAGATCCGCATGATCTACACAATCCAAATGAGAGGGTGTTGCAATTCAGAAGAAAGGCGGCCTAGCACACTTTGGAATGGCGTGGCTACAATGAAAACAAGCTCGATGTTCAAGTCAGATAAACAGTGGTAGTCACAGCCCTGGAAGTCTAGGAAATGACTCATCTCTAAGAATGAGCTCTGAGTAAGAACAACCATTTACCTCAGCCCTTTGACAGTCAACACAAACATTCTTTTTCTTTTTTCTTCCCCCAAACCCCCCCCCCCCCCTTTGTGACTTGGCCACTGGGAGATGCTATTGCAGCCCTTTGGTCTTCTGGTCTTTTTTTGTTTGTGTTTTTGAGTCAGGCTGGCCTTGAGCTCCCTATGGAGCCCAGGCTGGCCTCCAACTTGAGGTGATCCCCCTACCCAGCTTCCTGAGTGCTGGCATTACAGGCATGCACCACCATATCTGACTTTATTGCAACACTCTGGACTGGTGTCCCAGGGTCTACTACATAGATATTTGCCTCTCCTGGCCCATGACGTGTTGTCTTCTCTGTCCCCAGCCTTACATTGTCCTCTGAGCCATTTATTTTCTAAAACTAAAGGATTTCCTTATAGGTGGAGAGAAAATCCTTGAGGAAATCTCCCCTTGAATTCAAGACTCCTTGTCAGGGACTTGGGGTCTGAGATACTATGACTGAGTTCAGAGAACAAAAAAAGTATCATCGCATCATCGCAGAAGAAATATCCAACTCAGTCTCCATCCCAGGCAACCAGCAAAAGAAGAGAAGGTCTGAAAGAGAGATCGGAGGCCCGGACCGGAGGCAGAGGTGCACCTGTAGTCAGTAGGAGGATCCCACAAACCGGATATGATGGCTAGTTCCGTCACGGCTTGGGGCAGAGGTGCCTGGGAGAATCAGGGAAGAGGAAATTTGGGCCCCAGCTGGCACAGGCTCTGGCTGACTGCATTCTTGTCCTTTCTCTTAGCTCAGAGTGTTCCACTACCAGAACAGCTAGGAAGAAGTGTGGTAGAGGAGGTGTTTCATCCAGAGAGACAGACACTTTCGTGAACCATGACATACAAAGCAGTGAGAACTCCAAACATGAAGGTAACCAAGCTATGTCAAGTGTAGAACAGATCAGATAACTTCCTTCTGTGTTTATAAAGAAAATTGTTGCTAAAGCCGGGCGTGGTGGAGCATGCCTGTAATCGCAGCACTCGGGAGGCTGAGGCAGGAGGATCGGTGTGAGTTTGAGACCAGCCTGGGCTACAAAAGTGAGCTCAAGGCCAGCCTGAATTGCATAGCGTGACCCTGTCTCAAAAAGACCAAAAAAAAAAAAATTTTTTTTTGCTGATTTATACAAAGGAATACTATGCTAGTTTCCTAAGGCCACAAACTTGGTGGCTTAAACTAAGAGAAGTTTGTTCTTTCACAGATGAGGAGATGAGAAGTCTGAAAGCAAAATGTCCAGGGAATTGGTTCATCCTGGAATCTCTGAGGCACAGTCTGTTCCATGCCTCTCATCGGCTCTGGAGCTGCCAACAACCCTTGGTCATCTCTGTCTCTGACCTCATGTGGTATTCTATTTTCATGGCTTTTTTTTTTTTTTTTTTTTTTTAAAGTAACAGGATTGAACCCAGGGCATTGGCCCTAACATACATCACCAGCCCATTTTTTAAAAATTTAATTTTGAGATAGGATTTTGCTAAGTTATTAAGTTGCCTAGGTCTGACTTGATTTTTTTTTTTTTTTTTGTCGTCTTTTTGAGACAGGGTCTCGCTATGCAGTTCAGGCTGGTCTTGAACTCACTTTTATAGCCCAGGCTGGTCTTAAACTTGCACTGATCCTCTTGCCTCAGCCTCCCAAGTGCTGGGATTACAGGCATGCGCCACCATGCCTGGCTTAGGCTGGATTTGAAATTGTGATCTTCTGGCCTTCTTATTAGGACACCAGTCTTAGATTTGCGCCACTTTCATGGCTATATCTTCATTTAGTTGATCACATAGGCAAGGTCACACTGACAGACTCTGGATTGACACAAATTTTGGAGGGACACTTCAACTCAGTGTAGTAATATATGAGCAGAAAACAAATGAACAATAACTATATGCAACAACATGAATGAAACTCACAAATGTGATAATTAGTGAAAGAAGTTAGGTGCAAAAGAGTATGTGGTGTGATGTTACTTTCAGAGCTTATATCTAGATGTTCCTCCAAAGCCTCGTGGCCATAGGTGGGTTTTTGAAGGTGGTTAGGTAGGGTAGGTGAATGTGGTTTAAGGGTGTGATTCTGGGATGAAGGATGTAGATAATGGAAATCCCATCTGAGTGGCACCAATTGATAGTCTTGTAGTTTGGACAGGATAAAAAGAAAAGGTAGGCTTGTGCTGCTGCTGCTGCTTGCTGTTGCCGCCTTCTACCTGCCACACCATGAGCTGCTTCTCCTCTGTGAAGCTCTTCTGCTGTGCCACCCTACTTTGAAGTCAGCCGATTATGGACCGAAGCCTCACCAAACTGTCAGTTGCCCTTCTGGGCAACCTGCTTGGGTACCCTTTCTGTCCCTCTCTCAGACAGAAGCTTCCTTTCTCTCAATAAATATTCTGCTCTTCACCTAAAAATAAATAAATATGCTTTTCCTCCTTTAACTTGTGGATGTTAGATATTTTGTTCCAGCAATAAGGAAAGTAACTAAAGAAAATCCAAAGTCAGGAAAAACTGAGCTATGGTTCAGTGGGCACATGCTTTGGTGACAGGATAATGTAAAGCAAGTAACTGGTTGCCATAGTGTCGAGGTACTGGTTACCTTAAGGAGGGATCAGGCAAAAGAACATGACAGCATGTTTCTTGAATACTTGAATGTCTTATTTTTTGATATTGTTGGTGGTTACAAGAGTGTTCAGTTTTGGTATTCTATGAAGCAATTATATTCTCTGCATCCATGCCTAATTTTTCAACCATAGAACAAAGGAATATTAAGAAACTAATAGTTCCAGATTCTGTCACTTGCTGTTGGGACTTCAGTAAATTATCTCTTTGAATTTCTTTTTTTTTTGACTTTTTGAGACAGGGTCTCGCTATGCAGTTGAGGCTGGCCTTGAGCTCCCTTTTGTAGCCCAGGCTGGTCTTGAACTCATGCCGATCCTCCTGCCTCAGCCTCCCGAGTGCTGGGATTACAGGCATGAGCCACCATGCCCAGCTATCTCTTTGAATTTCAATATCATCTATAAACAGAAGAGGTTGGACACAGTGCTCTCCAACGCTCACCCCAGGCTTACCATTCTGGGTATACAACTCACTTCATTCTTATATGTTATTATTATTATTATTATTATTATTATTCAGAATCAGGGATTGCACTCAGGCCCTTGTGCTTGCTAGGCAGGCACTTATTCTACTGAGCTATCTCCCCAGCTCATTCTCGTATGTTTTTGTGAAGAGAGGGACACCCTTACCCTTCAACATAATGTTGACAAAGAAAGCAGAAGCCAGGATGCAGTGGTCATCAGTGGGGTCACACTGATCTTGTTCACTGCCATGTCAAGTTTCTTTAAATATTTGCAGACAGAATGGGTGATAGAAGGCTCTTCTTGGTAGAGACACTACAGATGAAAGAGGTGAAGGTGGAGGATAGGGAGGAGCCATGGATAATGAAGGGGTTTCCAGATCAGTCTCAAAGGGCAATAATTCCAGGTGAGAGGAAGATTTCAGTGAGGGACAGCTTAGATGGACACATTGTTGGGAAAGAGATGTTAGTGCGGTCCACCATGGACAGCTTGGGAGGGTGGAGTGAGGGCTGAGCTCAGGCCATGCCTAGATAAGCATGGAGGACATAAAGCTCAGTTCCATGGCCAGAGTGGGTACTACTTCATTGTCTTCTCTCTGGAATCATTATTGACAGTGGGGCATCTTGGGTATACACAGCCTACACGCCCTTTTCTACCTGGGCTCTCATTTCTATCTGGACTTGTACTGCTCACCAACAGGGTACTGCTAATTCTTGATCAAGAAGACATCTGGTTTATGACTTCCTTGGAGCTAACTTTATGACTAGGTCATCTACATGGCAGGACCCCAGATGCTTTAGGGACTGGAGTCCAACCACAAAAAATTACAACCTTTGGACCCAGCATTCTCCTCTCCATGGCCTCTTAGAAAATGCCAACACCCCAGGGAGGATAAACAGCTCTGTTCTCCAATACTCCAGTAGGATTAACACCTTAGCTGTTTCTCTGATAAGAAATGTGATACAAGAGAACTCTAAGAAATAAAAGGTGGTGTGCTGTGAAAGACACTGATAAATTGAGCGCAAAAGGAGACAGCTAGGGGCGCAGGCATTAAATTTCATCTTCTTTAATCTCTCAACATACATCTCACCACTTCTCACAGACTTAGTTGACTGGAAGAAAAAGCCTACTATGTTCCAAGTGCTGCTGGCAGCCATTGATTCATGCAAACAGCAGAATGACTTATTTTCCACTGAGAAAGCTGCATTTCAGAGGGGCTACTTGTGCATCCAGACAGTGGAGAATAGCAAAGTCGAGTGGCACAGAATTCAGCTGTGGTGGATTCAAATTCCTGCCTATCTGTGAGTGACCACAAGAGAGTTAAATAACCTCCACCAGTGGCTGTTTCCTCTGCACGTCCTCAGAGCTGGGGCAGAGATGAAATGGAAAGATGTATAAAAAGAAACCAGTACTCTGTAAGCTTCACCTGTGCCCTTAACCAAGGCACGAAGATAGAAGGCCCTGTGTGTACGAAGGCTATAGCAGCAGGATGTCTCTCCACACACACAGTGAGAGAAAGCAAGACAGAAGAGGACGAGGAGGAGCAGGAGCAGGAGCAGGAGAGACACCAAAGTGGGTTTTGGCATCTGGGGCCTCTTGGGTTTCTATCCTTGAGACAAAGCATGGCAGCCTTTGCTCTTTGGAGAAATGGTTTCTTTGGATTTGGGCTGGGAAAGAGAGAGATCAGAGATGGGTGAAGGAGAGGCTGTGGAGAGAGAGAGAGAGAGAGAGAGAGGTGACCGGTGATGCAGAGCCCTGAATGAGGCCAGCCCAGGTTTGTCCAGGCCCTTGGAGGAGAGATCACAGGTTAAGAGCCTCTCACTCCATGTCTCCTTTCCTTGCTGGCCCAGCACCTCAGAGACAGCAGGAACAGTATCCAGAGCTAAGACCTCACTTCCCAATGGCTGGCTGACCCTGCTGGCACCAGCTCTGCCTTGGTGTCAAAGGAGAGGCCTCCTGACACAACCAATAGCTCAATCTACAGCAGCAATACAACCAGCCCTTTGATAATGAAAACTGATTTCCTGCCAAATACTGGGAATGCTTCAAGAGCACGGTCCAGTCAGTCCCGGCTGGATCTGGGGCCAGCCAGTCTGGCTGAGTTTCTTCCCTTGATGTTTATTTGGCTCTGTAAGTGTGAAGGGGCCCATTTCAAATCCGGGTGCTCACATCTGGGTGACTTATTAGGTCGGGTCAACTGAAGGAAACCACCTGAAGAGCTTCTTCTTCACAGCTGGGAGGAAACTGAAGGATGACCTTAGGGGCAGAAGACAGGGCTCTTATGCTCACGCAGCCCCAGCGCAACACTCACACTTCCTGTCACTGCCACTTGAACCTCTGGAACTTGCAGTGTGCTTTCTGGACTGCGTTCAGATACTTCAGGAGCTGCGCTAGTGTTTTCTTTTCCATCCTCCTTGGTGTGAAGTTCTGGGGCTACGTTTATGTCATTTTAGACCTCACTGAAACATGCAATGGGAAGGTGGATGGAAAAACTCTCCTTAGATTGCCAGGAAAGTATTTCTCCCTTTTCAGCATGAAAACAAGAAGCGTTGGCTGAGTGGTCTAAAGTATAGAGGAGAGCATGTTGCTCCTGGACTGCCCTTTTCTCTGGGCAGGACTTTATTTTTCTCCTAAAGAATTCTCACTTGACAACCTAAAATAGATTGCATCTGTCAGCACCTGACTTCTGTCCCATGCTGACTTGGTGCAGGCCCTGAGGAGGCTGCTGTTGTCACACAGGCCTGCTTTACCTGTAGGATCATCCTACCATGAAGACTCAAGTAACCCCACTTTACAGGTAGGAAAATCAAGGCTCAGGGTCTCAGCAGCAGCTAACTGATGAGCTAGAATTCCGATCTAAACCTATTTGCTGTGTGTTCCTTTTATCCTGCCACACAGTGTTACTCCGTGCATAGCACCGGGCAGGCCTCCATGTCAAATATGAAGAGGATTCAAAGGAAAGGCTAATAAATGAGGCCTTCCCCTGGCTCAGGGAGGTTGATTTTATTTTACCATCTTTATGTATCCTGACACCTCCTCCTCCTCCTCACAGTTCGTTAGTTTCCTAGCTGACAGAACTGACAGGAAATTGCTTGCTCTTACCCATGACCTTGGCTGTGTAGGTCATGAGGGAACCCGGGAAGCTTATAAGCTGGGGTAGAAAACATTTTTCTGTGTGACTTCAGGAATGATACCTACCATCTCTGAACCTACACAACAGGCAAGGGTATTTTAATTGAAATATATTTTCTGAAGTTTCCTGATACGAGGAGCTACTTAATAACTGTTTTTAATTTGTGTTTATTTTAAAGACTTTAATTCCAAGAGTCTCCTATGGGGGAGGAGGAGAGGAAAGACCCAGCATATGGGCATTTTGCTTGACTGGGCATTTATCTGGGAATTGGTCCACAAAATACATTTGATTCTCGAAAGGGTTCATGACCCCAAAACATTTAAGAACCGCTGCAGTTGAGTTTGATTTTTTTCCTATGGTTAAAAGCCACTGAGCTAAGATTACATTAAGTACCCTTGTTTTCCTGAAATCACGCAGGGGGCTGTTCAAACAAACACAACCTGAGGAGGCTGCCTTTTAGAAAGTCACAATTTGAATGTGATCAAATTTGGAAGTGGATAATCTGACAGAGCCATGCCAGAGATAAGTGATAACACAATAGCTGAGTTAGGTATGTATATAGATAAATATAAAAAATGACAGGCAGGGCACAGGAAAAATTATTTTAAAATCGCAAACTGTAAAAGCAATAGACATAGACTTTTTGATTCCATTTCATTATTTTTTCCTCAAGAGAAATATCTAGTAGCAAACTATTATTGGGTGCTTACTACATGCCAGATGGTGGGCTGCTTGCTATGAAAGCTTGATTCTATTAAGCCCTTAGAGCCACACTATGGAGTAGACACAGATATTACTTATATTTTATTTCTAAGCAAGCTATGAGTCAGAGAGATTATATGGCTTGTCCAAATCCGCATAGCTAGCAAACAGCAATTTTCAAAACCATGAGCTGTTCTGGGACTTATTTTTGAGTGTCCTTATTCCTTTGGCATGTTTTTCAATCCAGAAAAGGTTAGCAACCTTGCTGTAAAACTGAGAGCAGGGCTGGTGAGATGGCTCAGCTGTCCAGAGTGCCTGCTTAGGAAAGCTTAGGCAACCACAGGGACTGCGGTTCAATCCCTGGCACCACGTGCTGTGCCAGCCCCACCCCCAGGGCAGGCTGAGCCGACCATAAAAAA
Source organism: Myocastor coypus (assembly GCA_004027025.1). NCBI lineage: Eukaryota > Metazoa > Chordata > Mammalia > Rodentia > Myocastoridae > Myocastor > Myocastor coypus. The sequence continues at coordinate 1,524 of PVJA010017629.1, read as the reverse complement.
AAATAAAAATAAAAATAAAAATAAAAATAAAAATAAAATAAAATAAAACTGAGAACAATCCTCAGCCTGAGTTGTATTTTAACAATGGAGAATATGATTTCACCACATGAGAGAGGTAAGAGGTGTGGCGGCTTCACGCAGGACTAGAGCACATCCGTTTCCCTGGGTTCCTCTTGAGCCTGCCCCCTCGTGTCCTGGTATTCACCCCAGGGCTGAGAAGAGGTCTGAGGCAGACTTTGTTAGAGTTAGTAACATCTAGAGAAATAGTTGGGGATGGTCCCTTCTTGAGTTTCCTAATTAAAAGTAGGGAGATGGTTTCCAGAAGGTCTAAGAAAGTTTCTCATGGGTCTTAAAAGCAAAAACATGGGCATATACCCATTTCTGAACCAAGAACCATGAGAGGACATGTAGTATGGTTTGAATGTGATCTTCTTCCTAGGTAATGACAATTTAATTGTCACTGCCATGGTATTGGAAGGTGGAGCTTAGTGGCAGGTCATTATGCCAGGAGGGTGAGGTGAATGGATTAATGCCATTATCACAAGAGCAGGGGGCCCGGCAGGATGGCTCAGTGGTCTAAAGCACCTGCTTAGGAAGGCTTAGGTGGCTGCAGGGACCGCAGTTTGATCCCCGGCACCACATGCTGTGCCAGCCCTGCCCTCAGGGCAGGCTGAGCCGGCCATAAAAATACATAAATAAACAAACAAAAGTTCTGAAACAAGAAAACAAAACAAAACAAGAGCAGGTTATTACAATGGGAGTGATATCATTATAAAAGGGAATATAGCACTCTTTTGCATATATATGCTCTCTCTGTCCTTCTACTGTGACACTCCTACCATAGTATAATGTAGAAGGCCCTCACCATATGCCAGCTCCTGACTCTTGGATTGCCCAGCATTTACAATGGCGAGAAATAGATTTTTGTTCATTATAAATTAGTCAGTCTGTGATATTCTGTTACAGCCACACAAAATAGCCACACTAAGATAGGCCTGGGTGATTCCTGATGGGGTATGGGAGAGTCAAACCTGCAAAATAGGACTCTTTGAAACAAGCAACCAATGAAGCAGGAGGGGAGGGAAGTTGGATAGCTACTTAGACTTTACGAAATTGTAACCAAGTTTCTTCCATTGCATGACAACTACAGTGACATCTACTTCACAGGCTGTTCTGAAGTCGGTATTGATCTAGGATCAGAGATGTCATCTTTTAGAGGCTAGGTCTCAAACTGCAGCCCCAAATCCACTTGCTTATCACATGATGGGAATGCTGCAGTTGTACCTGAATACTGAGGTTTTAGTTTAGAAACAACAATTCCTGCATTTGTCTTCAAAGAAAAGCAACATGTGTACCATAGGTTTGGCGACACTGGTCTAGATATTTGTTGTTCTTTTGGTAAAGTCTCCAGGTGCCCTATCCCTTATCTGTGCCCCAGATAAGTCTGTTTTAATGGCAATTCAAGAGAGAAAGAGGAAAGAGAGAGGGAGGGAGGAAGGGAGGGAGGGAGGGAGGGGAGAGAGA
>PVJA010017628.1:0-41395 GCA_004027025.1 Myocastor coypus | reverse complement strand
AAAAAAAAAAAAAAAAAAAAAAAAAAAAAAAAAAAAAAAAAAAAAAAAAAAAAAAAAGAAAAAAAAAAAGAAAAACAGTTTTCACTATTGCACACAATAACCACACAACATTTAGTATTATCAGCATCTTGGTTTAAGGCCAACCTAATAGACACATTGCAGTATTTCTTGTTGTTTTAATTCATACTTTCCTGAAGATAAATGATGCACAACTCGTGTATCACAGGCTTCAGTGGCACCTGGATATCTACTAAGCGGAAGCACAAACTGTAAACGGGAAGATGTGTGCAAGCGTTTCTGTAGGTACAAACCACCAACCATGCTTCTAAATCATCCTGTCTATTAAGGAAAAGTAAAGATAATCTCCTCAAAGCCTAGGAACTAGCATTTATACGTCACGGCATCCATTAGTAAAAATCTTACACCAAAATCTCTTTTAAGTTCCTCTCCTGTTTCCCTGAATGAGACGCTAGCTGTCAGTGTTCTTCAATAACCCCTTTAATTTACTACCAATGCAAAATAATAAAATATAATACGATGTTTTAAATGAAAACACATAAACTTTCTTCCTTAAAAAGTAAAATCTTGATTCTTTCACTTGGACACTACTTGGAATCAGGAAGCTTCTCTTGTTTAAAAGTCAATGACTGGAGATCCATTCTCTGTCTTTGTTGCTGTGTCAGCTTAAAACCATTTAGTTTTGCATTTAACTAGAAGATTTTCTGTTTCAGTTCATGAAAGGAAATCATAAAGCACATTTAAATAAAATACAAACCTTGACAATATGAGATTCTTGGATATGCTATCTTGTGAGATTGTGTCTGGGTGACCAAGAATACACTTGTACAGTTTTGATGTAGGTGATACTTTGCATGAATGAAAAATGATCATTAATCTCACTGTTCCTAAAATCTGTCCAATAAACAAGGGAAGACTGTAATAACACCATGGCATTATGAAGCGGGAGAAAACAGATCAGATATTTTATTTTCCTATTTTTTTTTCTCATAAAGGTTAAAATCAAGAGCTGTAGAAAGGATCCATGACATCTTGTTCAGGTATATGGCATCAATTGTTTTTGGATAGAAAAGAAAGGAAAGCTAAGTTGAACTTTGAGATGAACATAAAATATTTTATATAGAGTTCATGAAAACTTTAGACGTGATTCTATCCATATGTTAGTGTATCATGCATAGATACCAATTGCAAGGGCATTGGAGAGGGAGAGCAGGAGAGAGTTAGAGAGGAGAGACAGGGGAGAGAGGGAGAGAGAGAGAAAAGATGGGATAGACAGAGACACAGAGCAGAGGACAGAGAGACAGAGATAGAGATAAGGAAGCAGAAATAAAATTCCATTCTCTTGTCCAAGCTCTAGCAGTACATAAAACAGAAACACAAAAGAAATCTAAAGCTAAATGCTGGCACTGATGTCTGTTTCTCCTGATCCTCCGTCCCTGATTATTTTTATACATTTTTCTCTCCAAAATTCACCTTTCTTTTGATTTGCCAAATAACCCTCTCTTCTAAGTAAACAGTATCTTTTCTTTAGCCTTTGTTCCTGTGCTTATTGCTCCATTTTTCTCTTCCTTTACTTCCAGGCTTTAAGTGGGTGGACATATTTTACACCATCCTTTTATTGATTTTTACTTCCCAAAAGTAGAGAGAAAAATTCACAGATGTTGCCAAGGATTGATTTCTTAAAAATCTAGATACATGTGACAACTAAAAACTTCTGCAAATGTTAAAATTATTTTGAACATACAAACATGTCACCTGTCAATTTCAAATATGAATGATGTGTGAGTCAACCTGTAATACAAACATTACATTTCAGCTCTAGCATCTTTTATTTTATTCTAAGTGGTTTTTACATTGCTAGAAGAAATGTATGTATTTTAAATAGTCTTCAGAATAGCCTTCTAAAAGAGGTACTGCTATATTCTCATCTTATTGATGAGCAAATTGAATAGTGTTTGGTTAACTTGGTCAAGGTCAGAAATAAGTGATCATTACTTCTTAAGAATACATGGTAGGTATGATGTTTGATTTTACAGAATTTGGTAATGCCAACCTGGAATGTATCATTACACATCCTCACTCTTTGTTATTTTACTTGAAGAATATTATTTTAGAGTGATAAAGTTTAACTGTAAAATGTCATGGATTATCAATGGGAAAATGCAAGTTCAACCAGACATTGTAGGGCAACACAGAGAAAACATCCCCTACCAGAAGAATTTTTGCCACTTAATTGAAACCTTAATTTCCAGTTGAACTTCAGCATTCTATTCCATTTAATGGTTCATGGAAATTGCAATGTTGATATAACTCACAAGTGACAAACATACAACTCCATATTTGTTGTGAATTTCCTATTCCCTAACTTATGGCAGTTTCAGAATAAAAGACAAACACAAAAAGCAATAATTTATATGAAAGTGGCTCACGCCTGTAATCCCAGCACTCGGGAGGCTGAGGCAGGAGGATTGGTGCGACTTTGAGACCAGCCTGGGCTACAAAAGTGAGCTCAAGGCCAGTCTCAACTGCATAGCGAGACCCTGTCTCAAAAAGACAAAAAAAATTATATGAAAAATGTCAGTACTTGTCCTCAAGTTTTTCTTGAAAATAAAAATAAAATATTCCTAATTAAAGAGATGCACAGGGCAAGAAAGAACATTGTGTCCAGAAGCCAATTCAAAGCAATAACTATTAATGTAGATAAAAGATAAACTTGTTATTCGTCACATAGCAAATTGTCAAGGAACAATAAATGGAACGATATACCAGAGATGCTGTCTTGGATAGATGCACTTATTTCCTTGAACAACCATGCAGTACATAAATGAGCACAAGGAAGGTAAAGAAATTCTCTGTTCATTGAATATGATGTTGAAATTTATCACACTTTTCATTAAAAGATATGTTGGGGGAAATCTACAAGAAATCAATTCCTTAGACTATAGAATTAAATTACTGCCAAAATCTCATGTTGGAATAATATTTATTCATCTATTGATTTTCAAAATTGATTTTCTACCAGGTATTATAAACCTCTTTACATACTGGGGTAAGAGTAGTAAATTCAGCATGCAAAGCTCATGCTTTTGTGTGGCTTATATTCTGTAGGGCAGATAAAAATAAAATGATAAAAATTATATGCAGTAAATAATACACAATGTCAAGGAATCTGTGGAAATTCTAATGAAGTCTGTGGTAAGAACCCACAGCTTATCATGCTTCTGTGAAGAGTATTGTTATGAGTTCAGCCAAAGCCTCATGCTCATAGGTAGGGCTATGCAGAGGTGACTGAGTTAGGGTACATGAAGGTGGATGAAGGCTGGTGTGATAGAATTAAGGGTTCAGGGCACCAAATTAGTCCACTGATTGGAGTCAACAGAGGTCTAAATAGCACCACCCAAAAGCCGAGGGGCCGAGATGGAATGTAAAGGAAGGCGAGAGGGAAAGCAGACCTGTGGCATGTTGGTACTGTTCTGCTTGCTGTCTTCTGCCCACACTGCCATGAACTCTTTCTGTCTGTGATGCCCCTCTGCCATGCTTCTCTACCTGGAGTCAGCTTTCCAGAAACTAAAGCCTCTGTAGACTGTGTGAGAAATGAAACTTTCCTCCTTTAACTTTATGTGTTGGGTATTTTCTGTCAGCAATGAGAAAAGACAGGTAGTATTTGTGGAAAAAAATGAATAAAGAGGAAGACAAAGAAGGGACAGTATTGATGGAAAATTCAGTCTCGGGTTGAAGAAACAGAGAATCAAAGGTTAGAATATGGAGTATACATGGTGTGTTTAATCATGAGGAATCTGATTAGATGAAGGGGTATATGTAGTTGCTGCAGAATGTGTATTGAAATAGAAATGCTTGTGAAAAAAATAGCTAAATAAAGAAGAAATTATATAACTCTCTCGGTTACTTTTCTTGTTGCTGAGACAAAATACCCAGCATCCAATGTTAAAGGGGAAGGGCATGCTTAGCTCTCAGTTTGTAGAGGCTTCCGTCCATAACCAGCTGGCTCCAAGGCAGGATGGCATCTCAAAGGTATCTCGGGGGGGAAACACTTCAGGGCAAGTACAACATAGGAAAAGCAGCAAGGTGAAGAGATGAACTCAGCTCCTTCTGCCCCTTTATATCTTATTCAGGATATATAGGCTGGGCAGTACTAGCCCTTGATCTTGGCATTCACTATGAATCAATCATATGCTCTCCATTAAGCCACCTCTGAAAAAGCCCCAAGTGTATCTGGATGAGCATTCAGAGGACATCTAAATAAAAGTCATAATAATGGCACAGTGCACAAAATGTTATATCTAAGAACTGTAAAGGACAAGTGAAAACTGCATTAAAAGTTTGATATTTACATAAAGAGATACGTTCGTGTAAAACAAGTTTAACACATACAGAAAACATACGTCATATCAGGAATGTGGCCAGTTTTTATTACTTGGGTATGTGGATTTTACTTCCTTTCCTTTCAAGATTTGATTAACTTTGTGTAGGGCACATGTCTTAAAATTTATTTAGTTAGCGCACTGTAATTTTAACAGCTTTGTTTCGCTAAATCATTTGCTTTGTATTAACAAGTGGCATACACATGGCAGTCAAGGCGGGATTCGAAATGGAAATCTAGAGACAGGAAGGTGAAAATCCAATGGATCATTGGCAGCTACCAAACGGCATGGCAAATGGAGGCACCGTGAGATGAATACAATCTGCAGTTTGAACAATTGTGGAACTTATGGGTATAAAATCCTAACCGGGAATACCAAGTCATGCCATGAGTTCAGTAAAGAATGGCTCTGGTTGCTGAGCAGTGCCGAGGAAGCGTTATGCAGCTGGTGAATAATCAAGCAGAACCTTAGTGTGATTGCTGCCATTAACTCAGTAGCAATGTAACGTTAATGGGACATTTAGCACAAATTTAACGTTAGCTTGTCACGTTGTGATCTCTTTAATCAAAAACATCTTTAAAAGATATTTCTGAGCATTAAAATGGGATATGTTTTCCAGGAGAGGTTAAATTTCCAATGTTTTAAAGACTATCAAAAAAAAAAAAAAAAAAAAAAAGACTACCAAATAAATGCATTTCTTTTGTTCTAACAGATAAAAATGGATTATGGAAAAAGCAAAAAGCTTTAGCTTGAGAGAAACAGCATTTTATCCATCAGGCCAGAAGCAGAGGAGCGGCTGAGGGCTCACATCCTCGACTAGACTCCAATCAGATCTGCATAAACAGGAGACATCGGCTCGAAGTGCTATCGGGATGCCATAGAGTCAGAACCGACACCATCATAAATGGAATGTTATTTCACAGTGAAAATGAACAACTGCTAGGCAAATGGTCCCGATTCCTTTTTACTTGTGGCCTTGCTGCCGTTTCTCACCTTGGGCGTACTGATTTCATTGTCTGTTATATGAGAAGAATAGCAGTTGTCCCTGCCGTAGAGGGTGAAAACAACGATGACCACACTGTGTGAAAAACTTAGGTTTCCCTCGGTATAAATCACTGTGTTTTTACTTGGCTGCTGTATTTTTCCATCTCTAAATATGCCTGTAGGCTTTCTTTTCCTAAGCACATCCTTCTTCCTAGCTCTTTGGTAGAGATGCACACAAATAGCAAACATTTGTGAATGTGTATATTGCCCGGTGTGTCTAATCTTTTTTCCAGTAGTGTGAGGATTCTTGTATTTGCTTTTTTGTATTTTGTGAATTCTGTGTGTTATGCACACACCACCTCACATATTAATAAATGCGCCTTAAAAGAAGTACAGATGCCGCGGAACCTTGCAGAGTAAGCATGCAGTAGAGACCCAGATGCGGTCTCATCTCTGACTCGGCTGTTTTCATCTTCTCATGGGGTCTGCACCTGTGAGCTGTTAGTGTGGAACATCAATACTGTGATGTTGACACCTTCATGTTCAGCTCCAATATTAGCACTCTGCAGTTCTTTTGTTTGCCGTTACAGAGGAGGACTTGCCTGGCCTTGGAAACTCATGATGTGGATTGCTTCTTATCCTTTTGTTTATTATAAAACAACATCTTTCTAGGACTCCCTTTTGTCATCTTTAATACATAAACATCATTTAAAAGAATGTTAGAAGGACAGAACAAGCTAGGTTATATAAAATTAGCGTGACAATGCAAATAATGGCTGAGGGGTGTGTGCATGCTTGTAATCGCAGCACTTGGCAGGGAGGAGGATCACGGCATTATGAGGCCAGCCTGAGCTAGCCAGCCACATAGTGAGCTCAAGGCCAGTCTGAATGACAGAGCCTCTCTCTCTCCCTCTCTCTCTCTCTGTCTCTCTCTCACTCTCTTTGTCTCTTTCTTCCTCTCTCTCTGTGTCTCTTTGTCTGTCTCTGTCTGTCTGTCTGTCTTTTTCTCTTTCTCTTCCTTTCTTCTGTCTCTATCTTTCTGCCTCTCTGTCTCTGTCTCTCTGTCTCTCTCTCTCTCTCTCTTTCTCTCTCTCTCTCTCTCTCCCTCTGTCTGTCTTTCCCTCTTTTTTTCTCTGGGGGGTGGCAAAAATTAGAATTTGAAACATGTTTTCTAATAAATTCAAGGCTTTTCTTCTGAAATAGCATTACATAAAAGGCGATAAATTTCCTGCAAACATGTATTTTGTGAGCTATTTAGTGCAATAATATATATGAGGTAATAAAAGATAAAACCTATGTGGAAATTAGAACGATATTTAAAGCAAAGGCAAAACTCAGGGGCCCCAGGAACACCATCAATAAGTTGCACTTAATTAACAGGTAGTGATGTGGCCCAGGAGTGTGGTACAGCCTGGGGAAATGGACACGGGGCTGCTTGTTGAGAGGCTGCTGGGCTGTAGGGTCACTTGGAGGGCAGGGATTCTTACACTTTGATGGGCTGCATGCACAGGGTTTAGTCACTGATGAAGTAGCAGCCACTAATACGGTGTGTGAGCTAGACTTCTCCACCTTACCTAGATGGGCTTAGATCTGGGGTGGAAAGTTTGTTTCTGTTTCTCATTGGAAAAAAGGTTTTTAAATATCAACATACTGCCGGGCGTGGTGGCGCACGCCTGTAATCCCAGCACTCGGGAGGCTGAGGCAGGAGGATCAGTGCGAGTTCGAGACCAGCCTGGGCTACAAAAGTGAGCTCAAAGCTAGCCAGAACTGCATAGCGAGACCCTGTCTCAAAAAGACAAAAAAAAAAAAAAATATCAACATACTTTAGTTATACTTTTGTGACTATGCTCTTGCTTACTACAAATTGCAAGATGTTTCATTTTAGAAGGACTTCAACTTCTAAATATCAGGAGATCCTGATATTATACCAAAATCAGAATATATTTTAAGTTTAGAAATGAGCTCAAGCAATATTATAACGTCTAGCTAGAAAATATCAACAGTGATCACAGAGTCTCTCCTCTCTCTCTCTCTCTCTCTCTCTCCCTCTCTCTCGGTGTGTGTGTATGTATCTTTATTTATTTATATTTATTTATTTATTTATTTTTGATACTAGGGACCAAACTCAGACTTGGTGCTTCCTAAGCAGGTGCTGTGTCACTGAGCTGTAGCTGTGACCCTGAAACTACTCTTGATGCTTTACAAGTCTATCTGGGCCTGAAAAACATAACTTTTTGAATACCTGCATTTTAATTAGTGAAAAACAATGATGTAAAATTTTATGAGGATAGATCTTAGTTATATTTCTTTGGTGAAAAACAAACATACCTACACAAAGAACTAAAATTTCTCCATTATATTTTACTAAGGACACTGTGTCAGGTTTATGACATTTAAAACTATATTTGTGAAAAAATAGGAGCTATTGGATATCTAAAGGGATTCTTTTTCTTCATTGCTGTACATGAACATAAACTATCAAAGGCATAGTAGAAAGGAGGCTGGATTGGGTCATGACACAAATTGTAATTAATGAGAATAAATGGGAAAGGTAGACATCAGTAAAGAAAATTTAATTTCAGGGATATTGAAATTTCATTTTCTGCAGGAAACTTTTTTTTTTTTTTTAAAGACAGGGTCTCACTATGCAGTTCAAGGCTGGACTTGAGCTCACTTTTGTAGCCCAGGCTAGTCTTGAACTCACACTGATCCTCCTGCCTCCTTCTCTCAGGCTTTCACAGAGAGCAAACTGGTCAAGCAATGGCTGTGACTCATCCCGATGGCTGACACTGACAACAGTTCTACAAAGCACTGTACATGGTTTCAAAGTGAATCTTGAGAGGGTTTGACTGACCTTGGGAGATATAAAAGTTACATGTTTTATTATACAGGTCTTGCTTTACGTTGTCCTTATCCACCCAGCAGAAAAGTCTAATCATAAGGCATAAAACATAAAGCTAGATTAGTATGCTGAGCTGTAAAAGCTTAAATGAACAGCTTCCAACATTTGCCCGTTTTGCCAATAGCTAACTGCAGCTATGGAACATTGGATTATGTATACAACTAGTTTCTCCTAGTTCAATGAGAAGGAATTTTTTGTGCCAATAATGATTAGAAACATTACCACATCTACACCCTGTGCTCTGTATAACTACTATGAGAACAACAATATGCACTGTATGAGTTATTGGGAATGTAATTCTAACATGCTTTGAAACTGTCACATTGTTATTTCCTATTAAAAGTAATTTTAAAAAAGTGCCGGGATTACAGGTGTGCTCCACCATGCCTGGCCCAGGACACTGTTTTAAGGATAAAGCTCACACCTTCGTGACAATATGGCCTGGAAGGGAGATGGGCAGCAGCAAAAGAGGACAAACGATATCAACTATACTTTTCAACCTGAGGTGTTTGACTCTCTGCTTCAATCAGCCTTTCTCTTTGATGCAGGAGCTCATCTAGAACGGCTTGCTTTTCTTAGTTCATTATCAATAGCCCATGGAAGTTGGTTGGACAACAAATTTTCCACTTTGCCACTTCTGGCCTGCTTCCAATTTCAGACAACTCAGCAATAGCAGTGCTGACAGGACAGCGTCTCGTAACACGTACTGAGATGCCCTACAGAGGAGCCGTGCAGAATAAATATCGATGGTGACAACATGGGACTATGATGAACAACCCCTTCCGTTACTCTCTTTAGCTTTTCCCTGTCCTCATTTCCGGCTTCCTCTATTTTATATGACGGTAGAATACCACACTCATTTAATCCTCTTGCTTCTTTAGTTCTACAAGCTGCCATTGTTTATATTTTCATTTACAGTGTGATTTAGAGTTACAGTTTAAGGATTTGTTCTCACAGTGCATCAAGTTCTAAATAAAACATGCGATGAGATTCTAAGTTGTATCTCTAGTCAACATGTCTTAACCCTAGTTCATTAGATTTGTCACTGATCAATTGTACAGTTCAGTTTTCAAGTCAGACAACGAACCCAAATCTTTATTTTAATCTTTGAACATTAATGTCTGTATTAATAATAGCAATTTGTCTAGGATAACAGAGTTCATATTTTAATTCAGCCTTCCCGCTCCTAACCATGTGTGATAGCCCAGTGTTACACTTAAAATAGCAGGACATTATTGACTTGTGTTCTCCAGGACTGTTATATTTCAATTGTCCATTTGCATATGCACTCCTTCAATCCACACGTCTGTTCAGTGCACACTGCGTGCCCACTTGGCACATGCTCAAGTCACGATCTTTTCAACGACATAGAAAATCGCCATGGGTGGTTTATCAGGCAGCCTGCTAATATTAGTACTGAAGAGACAGACTATGCTGGTAATGAACCTAAGTAACTGGGACCCCAGCTTTCGCCTTTGTGTCTTCCAGGGCCACACACAGTGCCCTCTCAGTAGGAAGAGGACTGGCCAAATGCGTGAAGTCACCGTCCTTGAGTGTCCCCAAACCTGCTCGCAGTGTGCTTCAGGGCCTCCTCCTGGATCGGGTCCTTCAGGGGCACAAGGTTGCTCACCCTCCTAACCATTCGCAGGCCGTGGACCTGCATGGTGGGCCCTTGAGATTCTGAGCCGTGTGGAGGTGGGAAATCAGTGAGACAGATGGTGGCCTGAAATTTTTGTCTCTGATCCCAGATTGTCCAAATAATAGAGAATAAATAAGACTTATCAATATTTGTAAAATAATAAAACAATTAGACCTTATATTGCCCATGAGGAGATCATTTTCAACTGTTCAGAGGTAGCAGTAGATATATTTCCAGTGATGATTTGGAGGCTGGCCGATGTAGATACCTTTTGACCAGACTAGGGAGCATGTAAACTGACTTCTAGTCTGCGATGTACTAGATAGGCTCCAAGACTTCTTGGAAAGTCCTGTAACACCTTGCCCACACTGTTTATTAAAATTGTATGGCAGAGAGCTTAGACTTCATAGGCTATTTGAACAAGTTACTCAGATTAGTGTGAGGTCATGTTCTCGGCAAAGTCTAAAAGACCTCTGAATAAGTTCATGATCTGCCGACAAATAATATGAAGAGTGGTTAAAGAAGTCCTAGGAAACTGCTCTTGGGGTTCCCAGGTCACTTGTTTTGTTTATCCTGTTGAATTGTATTTGCTTTATGCTATGTAAAGCTTACAAATTGTGATTGAAATATACTTACCTGCAATTCCTGCTATAAAATTGTAAGAGATGAGTTGAAATCAAGGCTAATGGGGAAATGTAACATTAGTTCATGGGCCAGATAAGGTCCTTTGGAGGAATTTTTACTTCATTTGTGATTTGGAAAATAAGGTTCTGCTGCACACATACAGAGACCCAGGGAAGAACAATGGTGCATTTCAGGCCCTTTCCAATAGAGAAATCCTTCCTTTGTTTTGAGAAGGAAAGTAGGCGGACACTGTAAAACAAGCTGACATTCTACGGAATGAACTTTGGCAAAGACCTGCGCACATCCAGCACTGGGAGGGGCCGTCTGCAGCAGCGACTTTCGGATGCTGAGTCAGCAGACCCGAGCAGCAGCAGGACCCTATGTCAGTTTCTTCTGTACATACTCAAAGAGAATGGACCAGGATTCCAGAGACTGCCTAAGGCTCTCACACACACCTAACAAGTGGAGAGAAACATCGTTTCCAAAGGTTCACGTATAAAAGGGTCCTTTGAAGTTGTTAAAGGAAACAGTATCTATCTCTCATGTTAAAAATAGATTATTAGGCTGCTCTGAGATGATTTGGTTTGATCTGATGTGAATAATTGCTAGTCTTATGAAACATTTAGGTATGATTTAACGATGTGACAGATCATTCTAGAAGCATACTAAGTGCTACAGTCATAGACCTTAGCATGTGAAATAGGCATGCATTTTAGCATCCAAGAACTTTCTTAGGAGCCTTATGATTCTACAAACATTTTTAAAAGTTTCTGCTTAGATACACTTCTGAACATGCATTATGCAGATTTTCCTTTGCCCAAAGCATGTGTGATGATTAAAATACATCTATAGGAATAAAAATAATTAGCATTTCATTGCATGTAAATATACAATAAGAATTTAACTTTTAAAGTTATGCAAAGGCACATGAAAGCTCTCCTATATAGTATATCAAAATGACAAAATTAACTTTTAAATATATTGTAACGACTGTGATGAAATTTCTAAGACCTCACATGGACAAATGTCTATGAATTACTTGCATATGAGCGTGCACGCACACACACACACACATACACACACACACACACACACACACACACCTACCAAGTGTTAGAGGTCAGAATAGGCTTCTTCGTATACATAACAAGATAGAATTGTTACTACCCACTCAACTTGAAGAAGGGTAAGAAATTCTCATAAATAAATACATTGCTAATTCACAGCACATTGTATCCAACTTTTTGGACTAAGAAGGTCGCCTGATGGTGCTTTTGAGAATTATAGAAAAGTAGGCCTAAAAACCCATGTGCCAGGTCCCTCATTAGGGTTGTTCTCAGCTCATCTAGTACGGTAGACACTAACAGAAGCTTCAAGTCCTGAGAAATGCACCTAAAGTTTTGTATATCGCACACTGTGAACCGTAGAGTTTGGTCTTTTGGTTATAAGGCATCGGAGCTCCACTGGCGGTCATAGTGATATTTTACTACTTGGACAGCTTTGCTAAAAGCTCTTTAGTTTATTCAATGACTGGCAAGGCCCACTGGGCAAGTTGGGTCAGTTCAATTTATATTTCATTTACTTCTTTTATTCCTACTCTCTGATTTGGATTCAGAAGCCCTGAAGAAAATTCCATTCTTGTGGGGTTCGGGATCTCCCCGCATCATGTTTCTGAGAGTGCTCAGGCTTCATAGACGAGCTGCGCATTTTCTCCAGCAGCGGGTCTGTAGTTAAGAGGTCCTGGTTACATTATTTATACCCAGCATCTCATTAGAGAGAGCTTGTCACATACAGAACACAAGGACATTCATCATTGCACTCCTTCCTCAAGCTTTCTGTTTAGCTTGCTTCAGAAATTGAAGAAGGAAAATGAATCCTATTACCCAGCTCTCCAATTTTAGGTGAGAGCTGGGGCAGGGCAGGGCTGCACCACGCAGGTTCTGCTGCGTGATGACAACGCATGCCACTTTTCTCTTTATTCTCTTCAAATTCAGTCATCTAATTTAGTCATGCTCAGAGATTATTGCTTATAATTTCAACTAAAATCAATCCAAATCCTATTTTATATTTATCTCATGTGTTTTGATTAGTGGTGATTTCTGAGTTTAATATTCAGAAAGAGGGCCGGGCATGGTGGCACACGCCTGTAATCCCAGCACTCGGGAGGCTGAGGCAGGAGGATAGGTGCGAGTTCAAAACCAGCCTGGGCTACAAAAGTGAGCTCAAGGCCAGCCTGAACTGCATAGCGAGACCCTGTCTCAAAAAAAAAAAAAAAAAAATTCAGAAAGATCAGCATGCATAGAATGAAAAAATATTTGTACTAGTTGTTGTGAAATTTCAGTGGCTAAGTGTAAGCCCACTAAAGTTTTAAATTGTTTTTTTTCTCCCTTGCCTTACAAAAAACTTAATATTCAAGATTATTGACTGGTATTTTAAGTAAAACCCAAGTAACTGAAATTTAGGGCCATGGATAAAGGACATCATCTTAATTGCATCGCTGAGCCACATAGATGCCAATTATAAACTAATTTTCTTTGTATTTGTGGTAATTTTTGAACTTTGAAAATGGAATATTTTTATAAAAAGTGAAACAGACTGTGGGAAAAGCAATGACACCGGGGCAGAGAAACAGTGAAGAGAATCAAGGAGTCAGGCATCTGTCTGTTTGGTCACTGTTATGCATGGAACACAGAGAGGAAATGGAAGTGAGATTCTTACAGAGCAGCTCGTAATGTCTGCAGACCGGAAAGGAAGAGCACAGGGCCTCTGAGGCTAGATTGCTGGGCCTTGAGTCCTGCCTGGTCTTGCATCACCTCGTGATCCCTGTCTCTCACTTGCCTCTGACATCAAGTAGAAATGTGGTAAGTCCTAAACTCACATGAACAGCGTAAGAATTCAGTGACTGACCCTAGTGAGGTGCACGTGGACTATGGTAAACATTCTGAGGTGGTTACTGAAGGAGGCCTGGGGGACGTCTTCAACTCCAGTCTACTGCTGTACTGCAAGTGGTCCACTGCTCCCCTCCGACATTTCTCTCCTGTACACTTCACGGCTCTGCCTGGCGCTCCCTGAAATACACATGCTGGTTTAGATCATAATTCTTAGAGACATAATACATGGTACAAGTTGGAGGAAGGACACCCATTCATTTTTAGAATTCATTTCTATTTTTGTTCCTTTCTAACTATGAAGAAATGAATTAAAGCCCTGTAATGATCTGTTCCCAGTGCTCTGTGAGATTTGTTCTATGCTTGTTCATCAGTCCTGCTCTATCTTTTTTTGGATGCAAGATGCTGTTCATTTGTACCAGGAAACCACATTGGGAGGCTGCTTATCTTTGTGTTCTTAATATTACTTTTTTTTTTTTTTCATGAAACACTCATTAGTAAATAAGAACCTTAATAACCTCCTACATCTTCCAAAGTGAATTTTCTTGTCAGAAGAAAAACCTCACTTAACCTCTGGAGAAAAAATGTCAGCTTATAATTATTTATTTATAGTGAGTTATCCATAAAATTGAAGACAATTTTTACTAACGTGTACATTTTTTTCCAGTAGATTCCATTTCACCATATTAATGGGAACGAATGTTTGCAATTACCTGGTGCTACTAAGAAGAATGTTATATTCTTTTTAAAGTGAAGCAAAAATGTTTACATCTTTACAATCACGTCCTAATATTTTGAGTTTTAATTTATGGGAAATAATTCATGCTTTGTGCATCAATGATGGTCAGCCCGAGAACCCCTGTAGGAAGGCGACAAGCGAGCAGCCCATAACTTATACTCTGCAGAGCTCTACTGCTTTGCTTCTTACTATTTTTTGAATCTGACCATAGTTACCAGTAATACTAGAGGCAGCACAGAAATTTTCTTTTCCAACATTGTTTTCCTTTGATTCTGCTTTAGCATGTCTAAATATTGGCCACAGGATATTTAGATAGTGTGGACTATGAAAGAAAATAAAATATTAGAAAATAAAATATTTGGTCACAAATAGCCCCTTTCCCTATCTTTTTAGGGCATGCAGTGCTGGCGGCAAATAATGAGAAGCAAATTTCGCGGAAAACAGGAGATGAAAGTAGCCACTCTAATCAAATTCTGTCGTAATTTCTTAGGTGTCTTGAATTTACGACGCACATTCAGCAAATCTCCAATGATACATTTCTGTAACATGAGTAATAAATCCATTGACAGTTTCATTAATCAGACAAAGAGCTGAGCAGTTATTGAAATAACTCCTCCAATAATTGCCAACGTGTCATGCGGTGACATCACTCTGCAGAGAAGTGCTCCAACAATTGATGGCAGAACCCAGTGAATTAGCGTTTTGGGCACTGAAAAATCATTGCTAGATATGCTTCTGAGGAAGCAATTCCTGGAATTATTTCTCCTCAGAAGCAAGATTTTAAAAGTGATCATGATCAATACTGTGAATGTTTTCTGTGGGAGAAGTGTGCCTTTTAATTTCTTTTCTAAAGTTTAATTGAATTATATTTTGAAGAGTAATAAGCAAACCAAAAACAAACATCAGAAACAAAGACAAAAGTAGGCTAACATATACACATGCTACAGATTTGCAAAACAAGAGTAGCCAATTAACAAGGGTTGTTATGCTGTCTATTTTTATCATCAAATCTGTTGCTCAGATCAACAGATACAGTTATTAAAGACTGGATGAATAATTTTAACAGTTGCTTTCAATAGACATTAATTTTTCTTGTTTTTTATTGCCTTAAAATTTTATTCTAAAGGGATTAGAATAATAATAGATAAGGCTTTAGAAATGCTAAACATTTAGAAGACCAAGATGAGAGGTATTTAACTATGGGTTTTGTATTACACATTGCTGTCCTCAGTGTAGGTGCTTAGGTTGCAGATAGCAGCATGTAGAATTAGTTAATGCTAAAATTCTAAACATTGACATCTTCTACATAATGAAAAACTTCCCAAGTGAAATAGTTAGTAAATGAAAGACATACCTGAGAGGAAAAAATGTATACTCATAACACATTTTAATTAATATTTGCAATACATTGGAAGATGACAAGATAGAATTCTGATGTGCTTTTATCAAGTAAATGTGACTGAGCTGCATGCTTTTCAGTTTTATTTAATATCAGTTTATGAAAAAAAATAAAAAATAAAATCAGTTTATGGGCTGGGGAGATAGCTCAGTGGAAGAAATGCTTGCCTGTTAAGGGCAAAGTCCTGAGTTTGATGGGTAGTACCACCAGCAAAAAAAAAAAAAAAAAAAAAAAAAGTCCCTCCCATTAGGGAGGTTTCTTTGAGCCAGCCAGATGGTTCAGCAGATTAAAGCACCTGCTTTGGCAGACACAGGAACCGGAGTTCGATCCCTGGTGTGCGTGGCAGTCCCGCCCCTGGGGCGCGCTGAGGTGGTGACTAAGATGACATGGTCACATGCACTTGCAGTCCCAACTTTTGGGAGGCTTAAAACAGAAGAATCACACTACGAGTCTGATCTGTGTAGTGAGACCGTATACGCCTTGTACTCAGTACATAAAAATAAAATAAATAAAATCAGTTATTTTCTGTAGCTATCTATCTCAACATACTACTTACGAATATTTTGTAAATTCTGCTAGTTCATGATTTGCATTTCGTGTGGGTCACAATCACAGCTCATGAGCTAAAGAAGGTAGAACCAATGCATAATGCCAAGCGCACGGCTGCCCCCTCCTTCCACTGACCTCTTATCACCTTCTGAATGCTCTGAATTCAGGTGCGGTGTGCAGCTCTTCACCACTGTAACCAGAAAAAACAAAACAAAACTAAACTAAACTAAACTAAGCTAAACTAAACTAAACTAAACTAAAGTAAACTAAACAACAATAACAACAACAACAAACCTTAAACGCTTTAGCTGGTCTCTGGGCCTCAGGGGACTTTGCACCGTGCTTGGCCTGAGCCAGGACAGAGACCCTGCAGGAGGGCAGAGCGAGGAGAGCAGCTCCTTTCACCACTCACTGTGGGCAGGGAACTGGAGGGAAGGAGCCACAGCGAGCCCGGCGCGAGATGCGCCTTTAACTATGTGCAGCCCAGACCGATGTTCTGCGGTGCATCCCTGCCTCCTGTGGGCACATGTGGCACATCCTTCTCACTGGGCCTATGCCCTGTCGCAGCCGGTACCCTAAGGACGCAGTCACATCTCCAGCTCTCTTTGAATCCGATCACGTTGGGAACCAACATTAGCATCAGCGACAGGTATAAAACAGGAAGGACAATCACACTGCCCTGAGACTCACTCGGCCGTGGGTTGAGTGATTGGCATTGCTTATGCAAATATATTTTAAGGACTATCATGCATTGTTCTTGTATTCTGGAAGCTGATGTGGTCTTTGTTTATCATGTAATTCTAGCATATCAAAGTTTTTAGATTTTTAGGGCCCGGCGGGATGGCTCAGTGGTCTAAAGCGCCTGCTTGGGGAAGCTTGGGCGGCTTCAGGGACCGCGGTTTGATCTCCGGCACCACATGCTGCGCCAGCCCTGCCCTCGGGGTGGGTTGAGCCGGCCATGAAAATGAGTGAATAAACAAAACAGGGGTTCTGAAACAAGAAAAATAAATAAATAAATAAATAAAAAGAAAAAAAAAAGGTTTTTAGATTTTTAAAATAAAATACTGAGAATGTTTCCATCTGTTTCATATATCCAAAACTATCAGCCAGTGTCAATGATATGGATACTTCTGTAATTTCAGTTGCATTTTATTACTTAATTATAGTTTGCACTTTGTTATGCTGAGGAAGAACTTTATATACCACACCAAATTTTAAGATAATATTTAAAAATGTAAAACTGAGCCAAAATGTGGTTGAACGTTCTATCAGAGTGCATGCTTTTACAAGAGTTAATCAAATATTCAACTTTAACATTCTCACAAAATTGCAGCAAATTTAATCATTGTTAACAGTGTTTCAAATTTTTTGTGTTTAGTTTTGCAATTAATCCATACATTTCACCGGAATGTCTGTGAATGTCTGTTTCTCAAGGATGTCTGTTCATTTGAACATTATTCTTAGTGTGTGATTCTGTGTATTATGTCATTTGTCCGTTCAGTTAGATAATTGATGACTGGAAAATCACAACTTGTTTCTGTTGTGTACAATAAAAATCAAAAAAATATTTATTGTTCCGTTTCCTTTTATTTTCCTCAAAACTGGAAGAGCATAATCTTAGTTAGCAAACTGGTTAATGCACCATTTTCTTAAGCAACACCTCACACACTGCCCTAATCTTACTAAAAGCTGCATTAAGGAAGATCAGGAGCAGAGGGCGAAGTGCTGTTTGCTAAAAGGCAACACTAAAATGTTGATATTTATTTTTATTGTCAACATTAAATGTTTGACAAGATAAATTCAAAAGAAAAATGAATTTTCTTTGGAGTTATTTATGAGAAGACTATTGAAAAAACGAATTCCCATTGTTTTATACAGTTTCTCTACATTAACTTATCTAGTTTGGGGGAACATTTTTAGTAACGAAAAATTATGAATTTTAATTGTCCCTAAAATTGCTTAGATACACTCGGTCTTTATCACCATGTTTTGCCATAGAAAAGCTGAGCACAAATGAACTATGATTTTTAAGATATTGTCATCATCAAAAATGACATCTGCATTAAAAAGTAATCTATCATGGAAATCTAAAGAAAATGGATCATCTACCAGCATATGTAATACAAGATATTTGAATTATTTTAAAAATATGCCTTTTATCACTTTCAGTGAAAAATCACATATTTTCTTTATATTTTGGCTGGCTTGAAATCATGAATCATGAATGAATTTTATTTTCATTTGTAAAAAGCTAACCATATACAAAATGTACAATAGGTAAATAAGAACATAGAAGGACATAGCTTACTCTGGATAATGAGGAATATGCTTCAGCTCAGAAAGAGCTCAGCAACCATACTTGACACAGTATTTTGTCACTTTTGATCAGATAATCACAGCAGGACAAATGTGCTCAGTTTCCTTGTACAGAGAGCCCAGGTATCCGTGCACTGCTCTACCGGGTTCATCTTGTAAACATTGCCCTTTACTTTTTGCTTGAAAGCATACGATCCTCTATTATCAATCTAACATTTTGTAAAGCTGCACTGATTAATCAATCAAGCCTTCTCACCTGAGAAGCTTGTGTCTTGAAATGATTATAAACATATGATTTTTCCAAAGGGACAGTGATAACATGATTATGAATATGTCATTAGATAGCCAGTGACAGAAAATAGATTATCGGGGAGCTGACACAACCCATCCTCAGGGTGGGCCTGGCGCACCATGTGGGGTGGGGATGGGACCATGGTTCCCAACAGCTGCCTAAATTTGCCTAAGCTTGCCTAAGCAGGCACTTTAGACTGCTGAGCTATCTCACCAGCCCAGAAAATAGAATGTTAAATTTGAAATTGCTTGGAATTTTTGGTAACTAAAATTAAAATGAAATATTGTATGAAGTTTAAGTTAAGAATATGTGTATTACTATTGTATGATTTACTGTAGCACCGAAAGTTCACACTGAGAGAACAACAGAGGAAAGGACATTTTTGATAGTATCTGTTTATGCCACTGAATGTAGAAACTAGAACAATTATTTTGCAGTGCTTTTGTTTTGCAGTGCTATTCCCATTTGACTTGCATGTGAAAGGTAGCAGATGCTTTGGTGTTTGCAGCACACCTGGTTTTTATGCAAAGAAAATGTGTAATTTGGACTATCAAGTGAATAATTAATGTCAAGTTAATTCAAGACAGATTCTAAAAAAAAAAATCACGTGTGAAATTCCATGCTTCCTCTAGGAAGTGCTGAAACAAGTGTCTCTATCCGAAGTGTTTCTCTCCCATTCTCAATAGGAACCTCTGCTCAGAGACAAAGTATTTGTACTGGGCATTTCTCTTTCAAAAGGAATTACGCTTGATATTTTTGAAAAAAATATTCTTCCATTTTTATAAAGCACAGGTTTTCTATATTAGTTTACCTTTCACTGACACAGTGCTTTCCAGAGGAGGGCTCATTCATTTCACAGAATCTCAGGGAATTAAAAAAAAATGTTAAAGCCAAGCACTTCCCTATGTGTGGAATAAAAACAGGCAGGTAAGTATTTGAAATGTTTTAAGTAGTGAAGGAGGAGGAAGCAAAGACACAGGCTTCTAAAGAAATTCTGTGGCGGTAAAGGCTAGCATTTTTGAACCTACTCACAAGTAAGGTGAACACGTAAGTGTATTTTAATCATACAAGTAGGCATTGTACAGCTGAGTATCTTACCTCAATTGCTGATAAAGCAATGCAAATTGTAGTTGCTTAGATATACTAAAGCTCTCTACTTTGAGAAGAATAGCATGTAACATGTTCGTTATATACAGGGATGTGCACATGGCTTTGGTGGCTGATCACACCACACTTCTGTGAGAACTCGTGAAGGTAAGAAAACTTGTCCTTGAGCTCTTTTACGTTTAATTTTCCCAGATGCATGAAACACTTTTGGGAAACCTGCTCTTGGAACCATGCTAGCAGCTGATACCGCTTCCGTTTTCACTAGTTACCACATGATGAATCAAGTAATCGCAGAATGAGGTGATTTCCATCTACGTCTCCCTATGGATTGTTATATGACACATACTGTACATATAAGCAGTATATTTATAGATATGGTTTTAGTTCCAGTTCACTGAGCGTGTCTGCTGTACTGCACAAAAAGCAATATTACAACAAGTGCAGTGTGGCAAGTGGAACCTTTCGGGTGCCACATCGGACTTGTCTCCCTTCCAAGTCTTCCTGTAGGACATGACCACCACCGCCAGAAACAACGTCACCATTACCACCACCACCGCCAGCAGCAGCAGCAGCAGCAGCAGCACCCCATGACCAGCACTGCCGTCACCACGCCCACCACATGCATGTTTCTTTTTTTTTTGGTGGGACCGGGTTCAAACTCATGACCTTGCACTTGCCAGGCAGGCACTTGTGCCATAGAGCTATACCCGGGCCCCAAGCATGTTTCTTAGGTCTTTAATTTTTTGATAGCTCTACTGTATGAATCTATGAAGGTTTTTTGTTTTTTTTTTCAAATTTAAGGTTTGTGGCACTTGGGTGTTACCAAGTCTATCAGCACTACTGTTCAACACTGATGTGTTTGCCTCATGCCTTTGCATTACATTTGGGGAACTTCTGCAATATTTCAAATTTAGTACAATAATAATAACGACATCATTTGTGATAGTCTGTGGCCGGTTACCATGAATGTGACTTACTTGAGGTTAGCACAAATGGCACCCTACGCTTAACAGTGAGGTGCTGTGTGTGCTCCAGATAATCTGCTGACTGGATTTGACCCCATTTTTGTTTTACTCCTTCAATCCCTTAATTCTCAGAAGAAAAAAAAAATTAAAATTGGGCCATATAGTAACCCTCTAGGTGGTCCAAATGTTCAAGTTAAGGGAAGAGTTGTGCATTTGCTACTGTCACTCAGCAACTTCAGATAATTATTTTTAGTGCAAAAGGCTCATCAGGAAGTAGAGACGGGCCAAGGCCTGAGCGAGTCCTCTAGCATCTAAGAGTGAGACTACGAATGCAAAGGAAAGCGCGAGAAGGGAGCCGCGCCTGCTGCTCCAGCAAACTCCGGAATGGTAAGAAACTAAACAGGTTCCCGCTAATTGAAGAATGTTTTATTGGTCTGAATCAAAAATCAAAACAGACACAGTATTCTCTCTCAAGCAAAAAACTGACCCAGGGGAAGGCGCTAACTCTGGTCACATCTATAAAGACTGAAAATGGTCTCCGTATCATGAATGCAGTCATTACATGCTGCAGATGCATACTAATAAAAATAGCAGCTTCATAAAAGTTGGAAAGTTGACGAAAATATAGAAGAATAGGCTAAAACTGTCGAAGGCTGTCTCATAAAAGCATCTTTGCAACGGAAAATTGCAAAGGGAAACAGCCAGCTCCCCAATCCTGCACCACATGAGCAGGCAGGAATGTGATGGATACCCACTGTTCCCCTGTGTGATCAAGCTGCGCACGCTGTCTGCGCAGTGCCCCAGCGCCATGCAAGGTGGTGACCAACCGCCAGCTCCAAGCCTGGGCTGCGTCTGCCTCCCCTTAGCCTAAAGCAGCACGTGTGAGTAGCGAGTAACCAATGTGATCCTGGATGAGGACCACACCTGGGAGAGAAAGAAGAGAGAAACCAGATTCTGTGACTCTGAACATTAAGTGAAACTGTCCACATGGACCCCAGCCCCAGGGCCTGGCAGCAGCTCAGAACAGAAGCCCGAGCATGACTCACATCTGCTCCTGGCAGTGAGGACATTGGCTCGGACAATAACCACAGTTTGGGGTGAAAGGATAGAGTGGTCGCGGCGTGGGACAAGTGGCACCTTGGGAAGATGTAAACCCCAAAGTCAAACAGAGAAAATAGAGCCTGGCTGGGTCCCAAGATGCAACATTGCAGAGGGAGTGCAGGCAAAGCATAGCAACTTTGGCTTTGACCCAATCTTTTTTGATTTTTCTACTTTAAAAATGTTTTCATTATTACTCACCGGGCTTTTTTTTCGGAGGGGGGGGGGATTGCGGGTTTTTCCCTTGTTGTCTTCCTTTAGTTCCTTGGCTCTTTTTCCTTTCATACTTGTTTTTCTCTTTATTCTGTTGTTTTGTATTTTGACCAATGTTGATCTTTTCTTCTTTTCCTTGTTTATCATTTCTGGTGACTACACTCTAAGATGATTAAGTTCCCAATAAACAGAAAAGGCCTTTAGTAGAATCCGTCATCTTTCTGTGGTAGGAACACTTTAAAAATGGACATAGAAGACCTTAATTCATCCTCATAAAAGTCATTTCTGACAACCCTACCATCACCATCATAGTGTTAAATGGTGGGAAAACCGTACAACTTGAATTTAGAAAAAAAAAAAAATGTTAAAAACATAGTTAACCAGAAAAGTTACGTATTACCTAGACATTTGAAGATTGAAAGTCTTACATCATTTGTTCGTAATTGTTATTAGTTATTAGTAATAACTAATTATTAGTAGCAATTTATCAAGAGATAAGTAATAGATTTGTGTACTTGGAAAATGAATTATTCCTATTCAGTGAATAAATTAACAGCTAATAAATGTGCTTTAGTGAACTCCACTAAGTAAAAATTCTGAAGGAAACCTAATACTCTGTACATGTGTCACTGTCTTACTTACTCTTTTCTCGTTGCTGGGACAAATACCTGACACTCAGAATGAAGGAAGGAAAGGCTTATTTACCTCACAGTTCCTGGAGGCTTCAGTCCATACTCAGCTGGCTCCGAGGCAGCGAGGCACATGGCAGCGGGCACTCTCATGCCAGCAGCTACAAGCAGGAGCACAGGGAGGGCTAACAGCAGCCCAAGCAGCTAGCTTCTGCTCATCCTTACATTGAAATGAAAATCACCTGCCCCTTTCTCACAATAACCAATTACAAATTCCAGAAGCTACCCCAAGACTGCATAAGGCTTTGGGGGCAACTCCTAGATACAGACCATACCAGTGACACTGAGGATTGACTGTCTGGGAGTTTTATTACTAAGCTACATCCCCAACATTTTTTCAACTTTATGTTGGGACAAAGTCATAGCACAGTACCACCCTGGCTCTTCAGACTAACAGCTCTTCTGGCTCCGCCTGCCAAGTGGCTGAGCTTGCAGTGGGCACACATGCATCTGGTCCAATACACATTTTTTTCAGTTAAATGAAAAATATTTATTGCAACAAAGCCACAGAACAATAAATGTGGACAGCAAAGCCAAAATTTATGTATTCATTTGTAGGAATATTGATAATAGCCATTTTTTTTATACTTGTGTTTGGGTATTGATTTTTTATCATAGAAGTTTGTAGATTTAGTACAAGCACTTCTCTCTCTCTCTCTCTCTCTCTCTCTCTCTCTATATATATATATATATATATATATATATATATATACATATGTATATATATGTATACATACATATAGACTCTCGATATATACATATATATATATATATATATATATATATATATATAAAGTCAATCATGCAATAAATAAGGAATACATGTTTTAGGATGCTTTAAAAAGAAATTTAAATTTTTCTTGTTTTCTATAATAATGTAAATAGAGCAAGAATAAGATATTTTTCAATCTTGAAAAATATATTTAAAGAAAATATGAAGCTGTATTCTAATGTTTTTAATCTATCTATCTGTCTGTCTATCTATCTATCTATCTATCTATCTATCTATCTATCTATCTATCTCACGTGTTTGGTACAGGTTCTCACTACCTAGCTTGGATTCCTAGTGATTCTCCAGCTGCAAGCTCCCTTGTACTGAGATTACAGTCAGGCACCGCCATGCTCAGTCTCTGTGGCTGGCTCAGGGCCCCTGAGGGTGATGTCAGCGGCATAGCCTATGGTGTCAGGCATCAAATCCTGGTCCCTGTGCTTGCCCAAGGAGACACTTAGTCCACCGAGCTATCTACTGGCCCTCTGAATTTCAATGTTAACTGATCAAATTTTATTTTCATGTACTTTGTCACTGAATTTATTATTTTCATTTCTTTTTTATTTTTTAAACAGAATAAAAATCGTGTGATTTAAATTTATAATATTGCCGGGCGTGGTGGCTCATGCCTGTAATCCCAGCACTTGGGAGGCTGAGGCAGGAGGATCGGTGCGAGTTCAAGACCAGCCTGGGCTACAAAAGTGAGCTCAAAGCTAGCCTGAACTGCACAGGGAGACCCTGTCTCAAAAAGACAAAAAAAAAAAAAATAAATAAATTTATAATATTGATTTTTAAATTTTATTTAGAAGTTTATTATTTTGCATTTTAATTGTGTTTATGAATGTATTAAGCAAATTCAATAAAAATATTTTTCCAATTTTCTATGACCAACATAAATTCAACTACTCCGTGATTGAAAAAGATTGCATTTTTCTTCTGATAATCTTCCATGCCCTTTACCAAACCTTGTCAATTTTTCTAAGATTGATAAAGGAGGAAATTTGTTTCTCTCTAGCAATTCTCACCCAGCTATCGCTACATCTGATAACCTGTCCTGCCAAACATATTTGAAGTCTATTTGTTTCTTTTCTGTCGTTTCTCACCCAACTCCCTGCCGTGTGATGAGAGGGAACTTTCTACAGCGTGAGGTGCTGGCTCTGTGGCAGCTCATAGTTCCCATCAGTCTATCTTTGTTGCCTCCAAAGTGTTTTCAACTCCAATTCAGCCTCAAAAATGAACTCACACATGAACCTCAGAAGTGGGCTCCGAATTCTTTCATGGTCCACTCAGAACGTGAGCACTTTGCAGTTTTAACCAACCACACTCTCTCCTGGAGCTTGGTGGTGTAAACACTGGCTCCAAGGAACACCAGACTGCTGGCAAAAGCTTTCAGAGAGAGAGAGAGAGAGTCAGAGAGACAGAAAGACACACAGAGAGAGACAGAGAGACAGAGAGACAGAGAGAGACAGAGAGAGACAGAAAGACAGAGGGAGAGACAGAGATAGAGAGAGACAGACAGAGAGAGACAGAGAGTGACAGAGAGAGACAAAAAGAGAGAGGAAGAGACAGAGAGGGAGGGAGAAAGAGGGAAGAAGACAGAGAGGGAGACAGAGACAGAGACAGGCAGGGACGGAGAGACAGAGAGAGACAGACAGACAGACAGGCACACACGCATGCGCACATGCGCGCGCGCGCGCGCACACACACACACACACACACACACACACACACACACAGCAGCATAAGGTGCAGGAGCGATTAGGCCGAATCACACTTTGGAGCCACCGTCCAGGCTCTCACATTCAGTGACATGTGACACGGAGGTGCGTGCCTGCTGGGTTTCCATTGGTCATTCTTTGAAGTAGAAAAAAAAAAAACAGCTTTAAAACATGCAGCATAAAATAGCAGCAAAAAGTACTTTAAGCATCATTCTCATCATTGCCTGCCATACTGACACGCTAACATTTTCTTAGGCATATAATACTTTTATTTTCAAGCTGGTCCTTTTGCTTTTTTCTTTTCTGGAAGACTGCTTTAATGTGCTATGTCTAGCCACCTGTTATTACCACTGAATTCTCAGCTGTGTGTCCTGAGGCCTTGTCAGGATGACTTGGCTGAATTTTAGGGTTAGCAGCGTCTGTTTTGTCACATTTTAAGAACCACTGCTGACCTGCCTCTCTCTCAGGAGTACACACTGCAGTTCCGTAAGAGACTCAGAGGCTCTCCTGGGAGCTCTGGGCGTCCACTCGTTCATGGTCTTGTTAACACCAGGTAATGCCCTCTAAATGAAAATTGGTGTTAGTCAAAAAGTCTCTGCAAGACCAAGTGTCTTTCACTGCATCTTCTTTCCACCAACTTCAAGCTCATATTTGGAACTTCTGTGAAAAATGGTAGTAGACCGAGATGGTACTGACCACTGAAGTAGCTCGCAGCTTTTGCTTCATCACTTCCAGGGTTTTTTCATTTACGTTTCAGTGCTCATGCTAAGGACTTTTCACTATTTTATGGGGCTTGCTATTTACAAAAAATTCTTTTCTAAAACCCATCCGTGAATAATTTATGACATCTAATTCCTTAATGGAAAACACTTAAATTCTCTGTAAGTAGATAACATTTCTGTAGCTTATTTGTCTATTTCATTGATCCTTGTTAAAATACATTTTTGAACATTTTAAATAAAAGATCACCTTCTTTACCTTCATTTGAAAGCACATTTAAGCATTTTTACTATGGATGTGTCATAAAGATATAAGAATAAGTCATGAGACGACACAATGCTCAGACTAGAATGTTGATACTTCAGTAACAGAAGACTAAAATACGCTAGCACCATTGAAGGTACTTTTGTTTTCGAGTTGAGCTGCACTGACATCAGGCTAGGAAATTATAAATAGTAAAATGCAGGCACTTTTGAATTGGAATGAAGATTTATAAAGGATCTGAAGGAAAGGGGCCGGGTGACCTTTTACATACGCTTGGGAGAACTAGGAACAGAGAAGGAGTTGACTGCCCTGGAAGAATCTTCCTTTGGAGAAGATAATTTCGGCCTTATACTTTCTAGTTAAGTAGAAAACTGAAAATTTCTGGTATATTTCTCGAAAAATCCAATTCATTAAACCAATCCATTTGTCTTTCGTGCAGAACAGTGCTAATTAACAAAACACCTAGCACTCACTTCTTTTGTCTCGTGTTTGGACTGTTCAGTTGGAAGACCCTGATAAAATGAGAGTATCTTTTTTTTTTTTTTTTTTTTTTTTTTAATTTTTTTTTTTTTTTTTTTTTTTTTTTTTTTTTTTTTTTTTAATTTAATTTTATTTATTTTTTATTATTTTTTTCTTGTTTCAGAACCTTTTTTTGTTTATTCACTCATTTTTATGGCCAGCTCAGCCCACCCCAAGGGCAGGGCTGGTATAGCATGTGGTGCCGGGGATCGAACCGCGGTCCCTGAAGCCGCCCAAGCTTTCCCAAGCAGGCGCTTTAGACCACTGAGCCATCCCGCTGGGCCCCATAAAATTTTATTTATTTTTTTCTTGTTTCAGAACCTTTGTTTGTTTATTCACTCATTTTTATGGCTGGCTCAGCCCGCCCCGAGGACAGGGCTGGCGCAGCATGTGGTGCCAGGAATCGAACCGCGGTCCCTGCAGCCGCCTAAGCTTTCCCAAGCAGGGGCTTTAGACCACTGAGCCATCCCGCCAGGCCGAAAATGAGAGTATCTTAAAGTACCCGGCAGCCGGCCTCTGTAAGCTCATTTACATGCCGGGTCTGCGTCTTGAAGCGTATGAACTCATGCAATTAGCAGTACCACGTGGACTACTATTTCTGTTATCTGAAAAATGGAAGTCAAAATCTGCTTCCTACGGGCCTGTCAGTTTTGAAAGTACTAAAGCATGTGACGCAGCAAACACGGAGCCTGACACGGAACGCGTGCTTAATGGATGATGACATTTCCTGAAAGGATTTAGCAACTGCAGTCCGGTGGCTTCCCTGGGTACTGCTTCAGTGTTGGGGCTCGGCTGGAGCAATCCGGAGCGAGAAGAGCGGCGGGCGCTGTGGAAGTGGCTATAGGCGCAGACTGGGCTGCGCGTTTCACAACGTGGAGAGGGTGCAGCGCTGCAGAGGAGGAGGGGGGCCACAGCGGGGGCTGCGGGCTGACAGGCTTCTGGGAAAGCAGCTTTTGCTCTTACATGAGAAGCGAGTTGAGCAAACATACGAGCAAAGCTGAAGTGAGAGGAGAACTTACAGCAGTTTACCTGTGAAGGGGAAATTGATATGAGTTCGATTGTAGTAGGATTAATTGCTGTACCCAAGCAAAATATACTGTCTATTTCATTTATCATCTGTCTGTCTGTCTGTCTGTCTGTCTGTCTGTCATCATCGTCTGTCTGCCACAGATCTCCCATCTTCTATCACCAATTATCTACCAAATATAAGACCCATAGCATTGTGCAGGCTCAGAGTTGAAACCTAATAAATGGGGAAATTGGTTAAATATTTATGCAGTATAACAAAGAGGAGATGTATAAAAGTTATTATTGTTAAAGAAGACTTTAAGGACATTTAGGGAGAACCCTTAGGGATTTATGACTTTAAAATGTAACTGCACTTAAACAGATACTTGCATGTGTGTGTGTGCACGTTTGTGTGTGAGCATACACTTACACACACACAAGCAATATGAGAAACAAGTGCAAGAACACAAGACAGACTAATAGGAGTTTAAGCTCTGAGTACAGGAGAAAAGTTTGAATGCTACAACCTCATGATGTTCGATTTCTCTCCGCTGTTTTTATCCAGCTGTTTAACCTTTCCTTTAACAAATAGTCCCTGCTGAATCTTTCTGGTACATAACAATCATACTTTAAGCTTTCTTTCTCAATTGTTCTCATTTTTGCTTTTAATCTTTAATATCTCTGAATTCTAGCCCTTGATAAATGTGGACATCTTTCTACTCACTCACATAAAAAATGTCACCTCTCATCATCAGTCCTTGACACGCCTGGGTTGTCCTGTCTTCAACTTTTTCATTTGGTAGTTTCCTTCTTTAGGTATCTGTTTATGTTTAATGCTATGTGCTTGCTTTATATCCCAGTCCATCTGTATGCACTGCCATCCTTTACTCTGGCTTATAGTTTATTTTCCCTAAAACAACACCTCAGTGCCATGCCTGCTTCTGGTGCCAATGAATACTGCTTTATCTTGAGTTTCTTTCAAATACCTGTGGACATAAAAGCACTTCAGGAAGACTGTCAGCATGACATAAACCTGACTTTGGGTCCTCCATAAATCTATCAATTAATTAACCCAGAAAGGTTAGTTAATCCTTCTGAAAAATCAATACAAAAGACAATTAATAAACTTTGTTTTTAAAAGAATTTCAGCTTCAAAGAATATTTGACAGTGCAGAATCCTTGTATTCAGTCTACTGTATCTCTACACAGACAAAGTATCCTTCATTATTAAATGGTGGGCAGCAATGCTGGACTTATTACAATTAATAAATCTGCACTGCCACCATGACCACTCAGAGATAGATTATATAAGTGTTTTTTGAATGTTGAATTAGTATCTTATACCTGGACAAAAATCATACTTTGTCATGTAGTTTGTATGAAGTGTTAAATTTTATTTGCTAATATTATTTTAGTTACTTTGCACATAAGTTTTTGAATCAAGTCATTTATCTCTAAAGAATATAAAACAGTAATGAAAAGGCTTTAGAAATGATACAAAATTTCACAAAACAAAGTAATAGTAATGCAACAATGGTTGCTGTATTGCATGATGTTAACTTCGAATTAGTTAAGTTACTCGATATCAATGTGCAGTCTTAAATAATGGAAGGTTGATTACACACATGAGGTGATGCAAAGATACAGGAATAGAAAGTTACTTTATCATTATGATTTATTTTTTAAAGAGACTACAAATTAGAATTGAAACAAAAATTACAAGTGACACAGAATTTCATTTAACAAAGTAATCTGAATTTCACAGTACTTGTTGTAATGCATAGCATTGTCTTCCAACCAGTTATTCATATTGCCAGAAACATGCATGTATAATCAGAAGAAGAAAGAAAAAAGAAAGGAATGCAGGAATGTATCAGAAATCAAGAAAAGAAAAATTGCAATCAACTGAGAAAAAGAGACAGAACATAAAGATATTAATGTATGATTTTGTGTTCTTAGCTGTCACTCTAGTATTAGAAAGTATTTTCTCTCTTTGTGTCTTCTAAAAAGTATAGAGAATTGATAACATTTCTTTAGTGCTTGATATAATTCATTACTAAATCCATTTATACCTGGTGCTTTCTGTTTTGACATAGTATTTAATCATTAATTCAGCTTTGTTCTTTTCAAGTTGTGTATTTTAAGAATTCATCTATTTTATCTATGACAGATTTTTGGACCTTGGAGTGTTGACTGTGTTTCTTAATATCTTTTCGACATCCTCATGTACAGTAATGCCTCTTCTTTCTTTGATAAATCTGATGTCCATGTCTTCTGATTTTCTTAAGAAGCCTTTGTAATTGTATTAAAGATTTTATTTTAAAAATTCACCACTTGTTTCATTCAGGTTTTGTCTCTTGTATCTTGATGCTCTGTTTTATGGAGCATACGCACATTAAGAATAATTGTCATCTTTGATTACTGACCTCTTTGTCACCACATAAAGCTTGTATTAATATCTTTCTTTTTTTTGTGACAGGGTCTCACTATGCCATTCTGGCTGCCCTTGAGCTCACTTTTGTAGCCCAGGCTGGTCTCGAACTCACACTGATCCTCCTGCCTCAGCCTCCCGAGTGCTGGGATTACAGGCGAGCGCCACCACGCCCGGCACTTGTCTTAATTTCTGCTAGTATTCCTCAGGTTCCTCACTCTTTCTGAAATTAATGTAGTGTTCCCATATTCTTTTGATTGGCATTTGCACTGTAGAGTGTATCTCCCATCATTTTATTTTCATCTAAATTGTTCTTAAATTTAAATTAAATTTCATACAGACAACCTCTGCTTGTGTATAGTCTTTGGATGGACTTCACTAACTTCTCTCAATTGCTATTTTTTTTATCATTGACACTTAAGGAGATCACCATTATACTTGAGTTAATATCTATCATAATTATCACCTACATTCTTGTGCTTGGTTTTTGTTCCTTTTCTGGATTTTATACTTTTTCTGCTGGAGGCTGAGACAGGAGGATCAATATGAGTCTGAGCTGTGTAGTGAGACTGTATAGTAAATAAGATGTTAAAAAAATTGAATTTTTTGGGGGGTGGTGAGATAGTTCAGCGGTCTAAAGCACCTGCTTAAGAAAGTATAGGCAACTGCAGGGACTGCAGTTTGATCCCCAGAACCCCCTACATGCTGCACCAGCCCCACCCCCAGGGAAGGCTGAACCAGCCATAAAAAAAGAAAGGATCATTAAGATAATTTTTTATATTATTAGGGTTTTCTTCAGGGAATATAAAACTTAAATTTTCTCCTGCTTTAAAATGTTTAGATGGTTGAATGCCTGCCAGCCTGTCTTTAATCTGCTGCTTCAAATCTCCAGAATGCTCCCCTAACTCTGATAATATCAAGGCCCTTTTGAGCCTTTTAATGTTGTTCTCAGCACCCACCAACCTTCTGGGAAGCTCTAATATTTTTTGGTCTCCATCATAAGATCCACTGAGGATAGAAAAATGAACGAGTGTTGTAATTTAGTTGATAGAAGACGGCATGTACAGGCCAAGTGACTTAATACGATATTACCTTGCCTTTGCTTTGTAACTTGAGCAGTGAATATTAATTTTTCAACTGAGTGCAAAGCTTCTGTGATTTATTTTGTCCTTGCTTGAAATGCAAGTGAGGCGGGGTGCTTGACTGCTGTGTTTCATCGTTGAAAGCTATAAAAGTAAGTGAAACTGGGACAAACAGAAATGCCGAGTACATAAAAGCTATGGTGGGCATGACAGCCCAGGGTCTGCATCATCACTAGGGAACTCTGAGGTTTCAGAGGACAGCTCTGTGTTCTCTCTACGGCGGACGTTACTGAACTTTATCTGAGTGAAGGACATTGCAGCAGTAAAGCAAACAGTATGACAGGGGCTTTTGTGAATTCATCTGACTTTTTCTCTGTAAAAAGCTGCTATACCATGCTTACAACTCTATCGTAAGAAGATTCCTTTACTGTTTGATTTTGCCCCACCTAGACAATGTTAGTTTATTTGTAATAACCTCAGAGAAAAGACAGTTTGTTACAAAAACTTCCAAGAGCACAAAACAATCACAAGGACGATAATTAAATCTGTAATTGTCTCCACCACTTGTCTCTCAATACTGGGACAAATACTCAAAACTAGGGAAGGAAAGGTATTTAGCTCACAGTCAGTGGGGGTTTCAGTGCATAATCAGCTGGCTTGAAGGCAGAGCGGCACATGGCAGAGGGCAGCAGTTCTTGGCAGTAGCAAAGAGCAAGAGAGCAAGCGGAAATGGGAGTAGTAGCAACCGTGGCGACAGAGAGCAAGTCTGTCTCCTTTCTGTTGCGTTCAGGGTGTCTGTCCCAGGCTGGGAGGCGTATGTACACCTATAATACCAGCAGCATTCACACCAACAATCCCAGTAGATCACAAATTAATCACAAACTCTAGACCCCATGGGTCTTTGCAGGGGACAACTTGGTACAAACCATAACCCTCTACCCCTCAAACCCCAAAGTCTCATTCACATTTCTTTATGCAAAAGTCATTTTAGTCCATCTGTAAGAGTTGCCAAAGTTTCAACAGTTTTGGCATTACTGAAAAGTCCAAGTCTCAAGTCTCCTCCAAGATCTAGTTGGGAGCCCCCGTACAAGTAAAAAGTTAAACACTTTCAACATTCAATGTCACAAGATAAACATGATTCCAAAAGTTAACACACAGGAGAATATCAAGCATAGGGTTCAAAGCAAGTACAAAAGCCAAAAGGACAAACATTAAATCCTATAGTTCCATGTGGAACATCCAAAACAATCTATGGCAAGCTGATAGCTCTATGTGGCTCGGACCCTACAGCACTGCTTGCGGTTGTAGCTCTTATGCCTTCTCTCTTAGGCCAGCTTTGTTCCCTCTTTGCAGTTTCCCTTAGATGATCCATGTTCCTGGCTTTTCCAAACTTCTGTGGTTTCCACTGAAGAGGCTTCTCACTCACAGATTTACACACTGCCCTCCAAGAGGCACACTGCCTGGCCTCCCAAACCTTCTTCTGAAATGTAGACAGAAGCCTTCTGAACCTCAGAACTCCTGAATTATGAATGTACCCAAAACCAGTGCCACATGGATGATATCAAGGTCTGTTCCCAGCTGCAGTGGTAGCCAGGCTTTCTTCTCTCTTGGCTGTAAGGTTTGAGTACCTGGGTCACTGAGCACTCTGACCCTGATTACGAAGAACCAAGTATGCTAGTGCCTCTCTGGAACCTGGTATATCTGCTGCCTCTATTCTGGAACATGGGGACTCTGCAGCTATTTGTCCAAGGCAACGTCCCGGAACTTTGTAATTCTGAGTTTGCAAAGGAGTGAGACTTGCCACCTGCCGTGACTCCCTCAGGCCATCCTTTCTATTCTCCTCTTCTTTCCCTGCAACGGAGAGCATCTCAGATCTATCTTTGCATTCTATAGCTTCATTGACATTTCCTTTCTAGCCAAGCTCATAACATTTTACGTCAACCTGCTGTGTGCTTTACTCTTGATTCTCAATATAGATCTGGTTAAAAGCCCCCAACAATAGCCATGACATTGCCTCAGCATTTGACTGCTTTGGGGGTTTCATTTGAATGATTAAGTAGACTGTCACACTTAATCTTTATCAAGCAAAATCTCTGGACATGAGCAAAATTCAAACAAATTTTCTGACAAGCCATAACACAAGTCATCTAGAGTTCAACAATAAATGCAGTCTCTTTTCCCAACAGAAATCTACCCAGATTGGTCTTTACAGGCAGGCGTTCTATCAACAGTCTGGTCTTCTGAGCTCTGACAAGGTTCTCCCACACAGAGCAGCTGAAGATTTTCCAGTGCTTTGCTTGGGGACAACAATTCCTACCTTCTGTATCTCTTCCCATAAGCCATTCCCAAAATCTAATGATCCTCATAGATAGAATTAGCCACAGGGAGGACCTCGCCTCTGGTACCTAATTCCACCTCAGTTACTCTTCTCTTGCTGTGGAGACAAATACTCAACTCTCAAACTTAGGGAAGGAATGACTTATTTAGTTAGGAGACACTGGAGGTTTCAGTGCATACTCAGCTTGCTCCAGAATAGCACAGGACAGAGCACAACCTTTCACAGTAGTGGCGAAGAGCAGAGAGCCAAAGGGAGGAGTCGCAGAAACAGCGATTACACAGAGCAAGTCTGTCTTCCTTATGCTGTCTTCAGGCTTCCACCCCGGGTTGGGTGCAGCGCTCACACCTGTCATCCCAGCAGCACTCCCACCCTTGATCCCAGTGGATCATGGGTTAATCACAAACTCTGGAATTCTGCTTCATGACTGCCTGAGGCTTTGGCGGGGACAACTAGCCACAAACCGTAGCAGTAATCAACCAGCCGGAGAGGACCACAACTAAATATGTTATGTGTAACAATATTTTTCTCTTTTTAATTAAAGTCAGAATCATATTTTATAATGTGTATTTACTTAAAATGTATGAACTTTTCCACATACGGATTTATCCACCTACAATAGTTTTGTGACGGGGTATGGAGAATCCAACTCAGGACCTCATGCTTGGCAGGCAAATGCTGCACTACTAAGCTATATCCTGCACCCCTTTCACAATGTTTAAAAAAAAAACTCTATAGTTCCTGTATATATGTATTCTAATAGATTAAATTAGTCTTTACTTTTGTATATGTACTTGTCCCTCAGTGGCCATGGAATATTTGTTTCAGGACTCCTGTGATTACCCCAATCTGCAGTGAAAATCCCAGAAAAGCCTTTAAAGCATCCTAAATTTGGATTTTTAATGACCTAGGAAAATGACTGAAGTGCATAATTCTCTCAAATGTTATCAGAGACTCTCTGCTCATAGATTGGAGCTTCTGGGAAAAGAAAATTATATGCTTTATTTCCTAAACTGCAAACATTTCCTGTATAATAAACACAGGGGTGACATGTAAGTCTGGCATGCTTAAGCTTTATGGTCTAGAATCATTGATATTTGAATTTTTCATTCATATATATATATATATATATATATATATATATATATAAATAATTGAATTTTAATACAGAAGCAATTTATCCCTTTAAATGGCCAAAAAATGTAGATATAAACAATACACATAATTATTATGAATGTTTGTTTTCCTTTAGTTTCTAAGTCAGGATGAGGCAGACAATCTGTGTATGTAGATTTAATTCAATGAACAGCTCTTTATTGAGCATGTCGAAAATTGATGGCACAAGTATATTGATTGCTGCAGTGTAGGCTCGGGAATATCTTAGGATAGAATTTATGTAGCGTATCAAAGGGGGGACACGGAGGGTGATATTACCCTTGGCAGCATGACACTGTTTTACAATCGTCATTTATTGAAAGGAAAAAATTTGTTAAAATTGTCAATATCCTCTCTCTATTGCATTTTTGAGCCCCCATTAGGTGTTCCTCCCTGAGAATTTGCTTTGCATATTCATTTTCCGGGAGATAATAGCTGCACCATCAGCAGGATCAACAGAAATGGCAAGCGAGAAAAAGAATTAACACATCTCTTCTGGCTAGAGATATTTCATTTATGTTCTCTGCTTTGCCAGTGTTCCTCTAGCACATATTTATTGGAATGTGCTAAATATAACTTTGTTTTGGATCTTAAAATATTATAACATGCTTATTAAGTCACTGCTGCATGTCAGGCATTTTGCTGAGTCCTACCTCATATATTCTTTCTCTACTTCTAATTTCAAGGATAAAAAACCTTTCAGCTAAAACTTTTGCCACATTAACTATGTGGCAAGCATTCCTGCAAGAATTTTCTTGTGAAAACGCATTCGATCCCCTCAGCAATCCTGTCAGGCAGATGTGATAATTTGTTCCCAATTTACACACCATGTTTGGTTCTGGGGGAACATTCAGAAGCAGACTCATTCCTAAATCCAGCGAACTAATGCTTACATGCCTTTGACATGAATAGACAATGTAAACCATAAACAAGCCACACACACACACACACACACACACACACACACACACACACACGCACGCACACACACGCGCATGCACACACACACACACACACATGCACGCACGCACGCACGCATGCGCACACACACACTGTGGCCAGGCCTGTGGCGGACCAGTGCACAGCGGCACAGCTCTGACAAGGATCCACAGATCCGGAAGCTACTCCATGAGAGTGCTCCCATCTAGGAATCTTCCCCATTCGAGGTCTGCTCTGATCTCTGAAAATCCACAACTCATATGTTTGCGAGTTGGGCTTTGCTCTGCTGTTCCTCTTATTTCTGCAGAGGCACTAAGATGCAAATACACTCATTGTCACAAATCCAGCAGGTGCTGTGCCTGGGCTGTATTCTTAGCCTGACTTCAATCAACATTGGTAAACAGTCCAAATTTAGCTTTTTATGTCAAATCATGTCTTTGTTGTTGTTGTTGTGCTGGCTGAAAAGAGCAACAAGACAAGAACAGAGATGCCCAAAATATAAAATTAATTTGGGCACAGTTTTCTTACTGTCAAGTATCACAAAGCAGGATACTGAGCAAAGGCTCAGGCCCAGCCTCCGCTTGGACTCATCTTCATTTTCCATTGCTAAGTCTGAATTGTAAAATAACACCTGCTCATATTGTTTGAATTCTACATAAGTCAGCAAGTTGTTCACGGATTATATTATTTTGTAAGGTGGTACAAAATTTAGAAAAACATCATACTGATTGCTGATAAGATATTTGGGGGCTGGGGAGGTAGCTCAGAGGCACCAGTGCCTGACTGGCAAGTGCAAGGTCCTGAGTTTGATCCCCAGTTCTAACAAAAATACATAAATAAATAAATAAATAAATAATAAATAAAATAAAATTGGATCACAATGCTAAGATCAATTCCCCTTCACTCAGTGTTTATGTAACAGATGCTATTAGTCACAAACTTCAGGTTTTTTTTTTTTTTTTTTTTTTTTTTTTTTTTTTTTTTTTTTTTTTTTTTTTTTTTTTTTTTTTTTTTTTTTTTTTTTTTTTTTTTTTTGTAGTTATTGTTTGATCCTAACTTTTGCTGATCTGAGTAAGTTGACTATGTTGGTTCCTCTCAAGTCTTTTTACTAAATGCACATTAATAAGAACCTGGTAGATGGTTGGATGTAAGTGTCTCATTTTGCC
The DNA here is from genome assembly GCA_004027025.1 of Myocastor coypus. Classification (NCBI taxonomy): domain Eukaryota; kingdom Metazoa; phylum Chordata; class Mammalia; order Rodentia; family Myocastoridae; genus Myocastor; species Myocastor coypus. Next base: position 4,485 of record PVJA010017628.1, on the reverse strand, counting down.
TAATTTTGGTAGAAATAACAAGATTTTTTTTCAAAATTGCCATTTGTTATTATAGCCAATATTGTGATTATTCTTCAGTATTAATATTAAGTCATCTCGCCCTTCCTCTCTCTCTGTCTCTCTGTCTCTCTCTGTCTTTCTATAATGTAGGGCCACACTTGCCTGACGAGTGTAAAGTCCTCAGTCCAATTCTCAGTACCAAAACTAACTAACTAACTCACTAACTAACTAACTAACTCCAATTCTCAGTACTAAAACTAACTAACTAACTAACTAACTAACTAACTAACTACATTTGTAATGCAGGTAGAGAGGACAGAAGTTATAAGGGACTGAGAAAAGAAGGAAGAGGGAAATGGAAAGAGGTATACAGTGATTAAATGTCACACATTGGATGGAAAATGATCTTCAATTCTATAGCACAGTAGGATGAACACAGATAAAAATAATGTATATCTCAAGCTACTGAAAAGGAAGATTTTCAAAGTATATTTAGCTATTTAGGGTCTAAAGAGTCTCACTACATAGAACTGACTCGTAGCGAGCCTCCTGTTTTCAGTCTCCCAAGTGCTGGGATATAAGCAGGTACCATGATACCCAGTCTCAGTTGCTGTCTCAGCACACCCTGGGGTGGCAGGCTGGCACGGCATGCTGGGGATTCAATCTGAGTCCCTGTGTGTGTGCCTAAGCAGACCCTTTAATCTTCTGTGCTATCTGGCTGGCCATTCAAAAAGATTTTGAATATTCTCACCATAGAAGGGTAAAAATCTGAAATAATGAAAGTGCTGAATAACCTGATTTGATTGTATCTAGGTTATATAAATCATAACATCATATTTTACTATATGAGTATGTATATTGCCAATAAAAATAATGAAAAATAAAATCAAATTTGAAAATTGTGCTTTTAGATGTTTTAACAAATGTTTAAAGATCGGATGAGGATCATCTTCCTATTGTATTGTTTGCTTTAGTTCGCCCACGATCAGATCATGCATAGCTCATATAAACCGTCTCCTATTCTGTGCTCCATTTCTTGGCAGATGGCTGATTGTTGGTTTCATTGAAAATGAGCCTTTGTTTCTATATAATCCTACTTGTCCATGTTTTCTTTTGCTGTCTGTCCTTGTACAAAAAGTCCTGGCCCTGGTGAATTCACAACGTCTCTTCCCTGTGTGACAGAGGAGGCTGGAAAGTACAGAAAAATGCTCAAGTTCACTAATAATCAGGTAAATAAAGTCACAACGCGGGTATCATCTCCCTTTCGTTAGATTGGCTGTCGTAAAAGAGATGTAAGATAAGCAGCACTCCAGAAGACCTGGAGAAAACGGGCCCCTTACACGCTGTAGGGGAAATGGAAACTGGTATTCTCATTAAGTAGTAGGAAGTTTTCTCAATAATTTAAAATGACACCTGCTTAGGCAGAGCACAGTGGCTGGGGTTTGAACCCTGGAGTGCCATGTAGAGCCTTCTCACGCCGTGCACTGAGAAGGTGATGAACTGGTGTGGTGGCGCTCCCCTGACTTCCCAGCACTTGGGAAACTGTACATGGGAGAATCACGATGAGACTGATCTTCATAGTGAGACCCTACAGACCGTGTGGACCTTGTCCTAAACACAGAAAAAAAATAATTTTGACAGGGTCAGGGAGGTAGTTCAACAGCAGTACACCTGATTGGTGAAAGCAAGCTCCTAAATTCAATTCCGGATACCAGAACAGTTTTTAAAAATTGAAATTACAGCCCCCATGGTATAGGAACCCTGGGTGTATGCCCACGGGAAACGCAAGCAGTATGTCAGTAAGCCGTCTACGCCCCCGCACCTATTGCAGCACTGTTTATGATAGCTAAAGAATGGAAACAGCACCAGAGTCTACTGACCAAAGCACCAAACAATGAATTATTAAAATGTGGCATACATACTCACAATGGAATGCCATTTAGACATACACAAGCTGAAATCCCGCTGTTTGCAGCAACGTGAGACTGGAGAAGTTCTGCCACTCGAGGTAGACCAGTTGTCAAAAGCCATATCCCACACAGTCTCAGTCACATGTGGACTCTGAGAAAACAAGCTAAAAAGGAATCACAGTGTTATCAGGGGTGACTGACTCAGAATATCCAGGGAAATTGGACTGCTACTGCACAATGGAGGAAAGGAAGAATACACATGGTGTGCAGGAGATTCCTTGGGGCGCCTACTAGCATTGCCATGCCCTGTTATTAAAGTCAATGGGAAATTAAAGCAGTCTAATACAGGCACGATGATAAAGGGTCCAGGGCCTTCAGGAATGAAGGTATGGGTCACTCCCCCAGGGAAAGAACCAAGACCTGCTGAGGCACTTGCTGAGGGCCAAGGGAATACAGAATGGGTAGTAGAAGAAGGTAGTTTTAAATGCCAGCTACAACCCCATGGTCAGCTACAGAAAGAGTATTATAACTACTACTTCACCCCCATATATGGTTTTGTTATAATATGGACAGATTTAGTACAAGATTCTAGGATTATTTTACAGAGTAATGTTACTTAACTTTTTTTCTGGATGTTTAACAACGAAGGTTTGCAGACCAAAAATTGGAGAGATAGATGAGCTAAAAGAATAGCCAGTATTTTGGCCTTAGCCCCTCAAGGTCAGTAAAGATTCAGGATGTAAGAGAACCTCTGCTGTGACAAGATCATGGAGCCACAGAGGAAAGAGATTGATGACGTATAGTGTGCCTGAGGAGAGTCACCTAGAGAGACATAATCTCTCAGGCTCTCAGAGAGAGCAGACTGGTCAAGCAATGGCTATGACTCATCCAGAAGGTTGACACTGACAGAGGAGCTACAAGGTGCTATATATGGTCCAAGATAAATCCTGAGATTGGGCTGACCTTGTCATATAGCAAAATTGTACTTATATTTATACAGGTCTGGCTTTAATTTGGTCTTAACCATCCAGCAGAAAGGTGTACATGAAGTACAAAAGTAATGTACAACTGATAATTACCAGCTGTAAAAGGCTCAAATGAACTACACATGAGCGAAGAAAATTTACCTTCTATTTGGGTAAGGGTATTAGCACATTTCTGTTTGTACGCGGGAGAGTAATAACACTGTTAGGCGTAATTATATGCACGTCTCTGTATTTGGAGACTGGTTTAATTTTGCCAAATTGACAAGGGGTAGACTGCAGTGGCTGATACATCATGTTAACTTGGCTGGATGACTCAGCGGCCCGGTTCCCTGTTGGTGGGAGCCCTGCCCTGGGGTACAATTGGTTCCTCCCTGGAGTGTGACAGGGGCATGCCTAGGATATGATGGGCTGCTCCCTAAGAGTGGGATCAACGATCCATCCTGGGGTATGATTGGTTCCACCCTAGGGCACAGTGGGCCCATATCAGAATGACTGTGCAGAACCCTCTGCACGCTTTCTCATCTGACTCTGTGGCTGACTATTGTAAGCCAATCTTATAATTCCTTATAGATTGTATATTTTGTGTTAATATCCATTCCTTATATTATATCTATTCTGTTCCTCTAAGTAAAACCCTGACGAATACACACACACACATATTTTATATATATTTATATATTTATTTTCACATTCTTCCAGCGCTGAGTTTTCCTGTGAAGTCATTCCATCTCTTTCTGCATCTTTACATCCACATAAACTGTGTGCTTGAGCAAATACATTTCCAAGCTCTGCCACTAATATGTTACCTGGAAATCCCATCTCATCTACACAACGCAGAGAACTGACATGTTTGTAGATCCCCTTACTAGAACCTGGGTTTACTTTTGTGTCCCCAGCATCCTAAAACCTCACAGACTAAATGTTAGGAAGGTGTAATTCTAACTTTTAAATTTTGGATGCTTCCTATATTGCAAAAGTTGGATCATGATTTAATTGTGTACAAATATTACTTCCTAGATGGTGACAGCGAGTCTTCTAGACACCACATGCAAACTGTGACCCAGAACCCACTTACTGTCTTCATGGCAAAGAGACAGCCCTGCAGTTAACCTGAACACTGACATTCTAGTCCAGAGAAAGCAGCTTTACATTAACATCTTTAAAAAATTTTATGTATTTGGCACAGCTCAGACTCCTAGTGATCTTTCTGTCTCAGCCTCTCAAGCAGCTGGGACATAGGTGTGTACCACCATGCCTGGTTAAGAAGAATATTCATCATATTTTAATGAGCAGTGTATTGTCAATTCATATTGTTCATTTTAGATGGCATTTCTGTATTTGTTTTATCTTTTTATGGAAAGTTTCAAGCATAGCAGGTAAGTATGCTTCTATCACTTTACAGTTATCATCAGTGGACCATTTAAGTCCGGATGGTCTCATACGTTTATTTATTTGCATTAATCCATCACTTCAAGATGCATGAATATCTTGACTGGGTTAATGTTAATTACAGAGATTAATTGCTCACCTTTTTTGCATGACCTCTCTTTGGTTCCTCCTCCTCCTCCTCCTCCTCCTCCTCCTCCTCC
>PVJA010017627.1:0-41349 GCA_004027025.1 Myocastor coypus | reverse complement strand
AAAAAAAAAAAAAAAAAAGAAGAAGAAGAGGAGAATGAAAAAGAGAAGGAGAGGGAGAGGGAGAGGGAGAAGGGAGGAGGAGGAGAAGAAGAGTGAGAAAAGGAAGGAAGGAAGGAAGGAAAGAAAGAAAGAAAGAAAGAAAGAAAGAAAGAAAGAAAGAAAGAAAGTGAAGGAAGGAAAGAAAGACTGAGGAAAGCACAGGGGTGGCTTGGGATAAGTCGGAGTTCATGAAGCCCTAGCACCAAGGATTGTGGTAACACATGTCAGGAAGGCAGAAACCTGATGTGGCACATCCTCATTTTCAAGTTTAAAAATCTTGCTGCTGCCTCTGTAAGCGCCTGCCCGGGGCAGCCAGCCTGCTGAGCACCCATTGACCTGGTCCTTGTGGCATCTGCAGCGTGCTGCGAGTCCCCCGCTGCTGGCGTGTGGCACCCTGTGCCTGTGCTCTAGAGGACATGCTATCGCCTGCTTCCAGTTAGAGAAACTGAGGCACCATGCACTTGCGCAGCTTACTCAAGATGCCCTGGGCAGGTAGCTGCTTCTGGGATTGCAGCGCTGAGTGGGTGTCTCCTCTCCGACTTCTCTCACCCCTTCTGAACCCGTCCTCCTCAGTGAGGATCCACACTTTTCATAGCCACTTCCGGACCTCCAGACGGAAGCCATGACAAGCTTAGAAGGAAGGTAAAGCTGCGTTGCTAGGTGCTCCGGGAGCAGGGCCTCCTCTGCAGGGCCTGTTCTGGCTGGGTCTCAGTGAGCCTGGGGAAACAGCACCAGGCTTGGGCTCTGCCTCTCCCCTGAAGTCTGACTCTGCACAAGCCTCAGAACCTCTTCTGTTCCCAGTTTCCACGTCTGCAGAACGGGGTCAACATTACTGTACCCGTCCTGGGATTTCACCAGCATCCCGACAGAAGGCGTGCATGAGTCAACGCTGAAGCCTGGGCCACGTTTCTACGTGTCTTTTTCGTCGGCCCTTTGCTGCCCCCTCTGTAGACAGCTGGTATTACACCAAGTGAAACCTACCCTAGCACAGATGGGTCCTGCATCAAAACAGCTGCTGACCCCCTCCTGCTCTGCTCATCTGCCACTCCCCCCTGGACACGTGGTCCCTTTTAAAGAATTCTGAACTTCTTCTCTTTCCTATCTTCACGTCCCCAACACCTCAGACTTCCATTTATAGACACGCCTTTCGTGAGAGTTTACATTTGGGGTGTCTACTATCACTCCTATGTACCCGACCGCCCCCGACAACTCTGGGTTCCTCAGTGCAGCTGTCGTGGTTGCAGGAGCTCATACTGGGTAATTGTGAAATGACTGAGGCTATACCAAGATGGCAGGAATGAGGACCCCTGCGAGGTCACCGTTGTCAGCCTCCTTAGAATTCCAGCGCCCTGTGACTGGTGCTGAAATTCCCTGAGGAGAGGTGGCGTGTGGGAATATCTGTGACTCCTTGCTGCAGGGCCAGGTAAAAGGGGGAAGTTGGCACAACCCATTCTGCTTCCTCAAGGCCCAAAACGTCCCCAAAGTTTCCTCGCGCTACTTCTTTTGGGGAAACTTCATATTGTGCATTTTATACACAGCAACCTGGATAAGAAATTTATTCTGAAGTACATGTCTCCAGGTTTCAAAACATTTTTTGTTCAATATTTATTGGACTGCACCATCTCTGAAGCTTCTTTTTGACTAAGATTCTCCAATCCCCAGAAGTGCAACACAAGAAGGAAGAAGAAAAAAAGATTTTTAAAAAATGAATTTAGTTTCAAGAATTTGCTTTGGAATTTTACAAGCATCCCTTGAGGAATCCAAAGACACTGTCAGAGTCCAGGTTACCAGTCATTGCCTCCGTATTTGTTTTTTCCTGGGTAGAGTCACAGTAGAGAACTGATTCCTAACAAGTGGGCAGACTTTGAAGCCATCCATCCACGCTTGGAAAGTAAACATTACCATAAGCACACACACACACACACACACACACACACACATACACATACACACACACACACACACCCCACACCTGGGCTTTGTCGCACAGGGAGCAAGGCCATCCAGCAAGCGGCCACTGAAGCAGGCAGCCTTTCCAGTTTGCTCCTTATCAGGAGACAGCAAGTACTAAATGACAGCTCTGGCCACAGACTGAGGTGTGAGGTAATTGTGTTTATGTGGCGGAAGGTCACAGAGCATGAAGCCACTATTAGCAAAGCCTGGGTGCCTTGGGTCTCCTTTAACAAAATAACTCAACAGCTGTTCCTTCAAGGTTCGTGTTCTCCAATGCAGACACACCGCTCGCCCCAGGCAGCCCCAGCGTGTCAGAGCAAGCTGCCTCCTTGTGAACTGATGGGCGCTACAGTCACACCCTTTGTAAACGTATTTCTTACTGAGATACTGAGGGCCAGACTGAGCTACCACTCCTGCCTTATTTTCTATTGAGATAAGGTCTTTCTAAGTCATAAAATTGTGCGATGCTTTCTTTAAGGTAGAAATACCCAGGGCATGGATATCACTGAAACCTTAAGCTAAGAGCAGCACCATCCAAGGGGCACTCTCACTTTATGTGCTGGGCACTGTCGTCATTCTGGTCATTTCCGAGGGTTTTGAGGTCACAGGGCATCTCTTGTGTGGTCACTCTGTCTCCTCCTCTTTGATATTACTCAGCAGCTAACCCAGTGTCCAACGCATAGTAGGTGCTCAATATTCGTTAAATGGATCGCTTTGTTTTCTGTACCACACAGTTTTCCATGTGCAACAATATCATTAGGTCTTACTAAGAAGTGAGCAAGAAATTTTTCATAGCAAAGTTATTATTTTAAATACTGGTGTATAGATAAACAGTGAACAGAAAAAAAGGAAATAGCACGAGAAAGCACCTAGCCATCCATTTCCCCATTGAACTGTATATTTTTCCCCAGATGGGGTCCTGGCCAAGTTGTTTGACCAATCTTCTAGTGTAGATATCCACTGGGTATTTTTCTTTAGAGATACTACACAGTCAATCCAGCTATAGCATTCAGTGCTTCGTGATGCTAGTAGTACACAGATTTTGAATCTGTAACCATCTCAGACAATGGGGTGCGCTTCTATGACAGATGCTGATGTCACGTCTCCCCCAGATGCTTTCCCCATCTGTAAGGGGTGGGCCCTGGGAATGAGAAATGGTGTGGTGCCTCTGGCCTAACTACACTGCTGCAGTGACAGATGAGTGCTCAAGCCGCGGCAATTCACGGCGCTTCCACTGTCAGGGCTGCTTTTTCTGGCCCTGCCATCGTTTGTTGGATGTGTTGCTAGCTTTTGTTCCAAATGTGCATCACAGTAGCATCAGAGGTTTCAAGATAAACTTCAGAAATTACACTAAATCACCAAGTCAACTGAGGGAAAGGACGACCCTGGGGGTGTCATTTCTCTCTGTGTGCCCAGTCCCGGGGTCTCACGCTCTTTGTGATCCTATTGTTCAGAAGGGGAACATGTGGGTACCACAACTCCAAGCGCTAAGGAAATTATCCACAGTGAATCACTGTGTGCGTAGTTAATCACAGAAATGAAACTGTAACGAGGCTGGAATGAGAAAAAGACTTTGCATTCCGAGTTTTCCTACTCTGTCCCAGCACTCTTCCCTCTAATCTTTGCCATGAGGAGAATCCCCCTCTCCGCACCTGGTTCTCCAGCATGCGCAGGGATGACGTACTACCATCTAACTCCACTCTGGTGCTACCCTCCAATATCAAATTCTGGACTTAAGGGCCATGTGACGGCTGAAGCCCCTCCCACGTCAGATGCCGATGCCAAAGGCCAGCGTGTGACCTATGCCCCTAAGCAATAGACCCCAAACAGGTTCTCACAAATCTCTCCTCAGATCCATGAATTTGCTAGAGCAGCCCACAGAATTTTAGCAGTACGTCCACATTTCTTATAAAGGCTATTACGGGGATGTGGATGGCGAGGTGCGCAGGGCGAGGTCTGTGGGAGGCAGCACCTCCAGTCCCACAGCACCCTCCAGACAACCTCTGCGTGTTCACCCACGCAGAAACTCTTCAAGTCTTGTTCTTTGGGGGTTTTGATGGGAAATCCATTAAGGAGGCTTGACTACAGCATTGCTTCTGGTAGTCAGCCTAAGCTGTGGCCTGGCTGCCCCCTCAGGGGGAGTAGGACTGAAATTCCCCAACCGCTACGTCTCTAGAAGGTTCCTGACCTCTGCCAGCACAGGCGGGGCTTCTCACGGGCCTCCACTTCACCCTCCCGCCCTCAACCCTAGAGCTCCTCAGCGATGTAACCCCCAAATCCTCTCCACATTTCCGGCTTCTCACTGGGGTTCTACCCTCCCACTGTCCTCTATTAGAAAGTGGGCAAACCCCCACTTACCAGAGCTTCTGGAATAACCAGGAAGGTTTCGGTATCTCATGCACTGTGTTTAATCAGAAGGAAATCTTGCTTTCTTTTAACACAAATTCATAAGGACGTTAGGAATAACGCATACAAGTTATATTTTGTTAATATTTGGTAAATCAAAAAGACAAACTCTCAAAATTTAAAATAAAGAATGACTTGTTTGCGCTTCAATTAAAGAGAATATGCTGGCATTTTAAAAGCCCCAAATGATCTTGTTTTTGGAGATCTACAATCATTCTGCTTGTGGCCACAAAGATTTCTCAAACCCTGTGTGACTTTCATGTCAGGAGGGAATGCTCAGTAATAGGGGATGCAGGGGGTTACTTTCAGGTTTATCCATTTCAAAGCAATGCTCTCACATGCGACAGCAGCTGAGCACTGCCAAAGTGACTCTTGGTTCCTCTTGCAGGGCTGCCACGTGGTGACTGAGGAGCTTCATTCCATAACGTTTGAGACCCAGATCTGTCTCTACGGCCTGACCATCGATTTGGAGGTCAGTTCCTCTAAAGTACTGGACAAGCAAACGGTAGCGCTGCTGCCAGTGCACTGCTTCAAGCCTTTTAACAGCACGAAACTCAAAGAGTAAGAAAGCCTTGGGGACTAAACATGGGTAAACATGGTTGACTCTGAGCTTCTCAAGGACAGCACACAGGGCCTTGTAGGGACAGTACTGCCAGGGTCCTGTATCTAGCACATCTGCCGTAGATCTTCAGTACTTGTTGAAGGGATGAACCCATCGATGCATGGCACGAGGGCCACAGTTCACCCTGCCTGTGATCCTGCTTGTGGAGTGTGTTTTAGAGCTCTGTCTCTGTTCTTCTATCTGTACGAATGCAAACACGTTTGTTACGCATTCAGAGATCCCCCGCCTCATCCCTCTTTCCTGGACCTCTGGCACCATGAGTTGCTCAGTTTTTCTTGTGGGCTATATTATTGGCTGCAGGAGTCCGAGCTCTGTAACTGGGAAGGGGCAGTTCATGGCCATGGGCCTCCAGGCCTGCCCTTGAGCATCTCTTTATTTATTCCCCAGTGTGGTGTAGTACAATTGGCTCTGCAACAAGGACCTTTCTTGTAATAAAATACCACATTTCCAGTACTGATGTTCATTAGACCTAAGGGCCTCATTTGAATATTCTGATTTATTATTTATTTATTTATTTTTATGTTATGGCTGGCCCAGCATGCCCTGGGGGTGGGGCTGACGCAGCATGTGGTACCGGGGGGTTGAACCATGGTCACTGCGATTGCCTAAGCAAGTGCTTTAGACCACTGAGCCATCTCACCAGCCCTAAATATTCTGATTGAACCAGAGGTAAATTTGAAATCACAGTCTCTAAGGTAAATAGAGGAGAGTTGCTAAATTGGTAGGGTGTCTCATTAAGTGCAATGGAGGCAGGACGGTATGTGATGCCGGAAGTGTGAATATCCACACAGGGGCTGGGAAGACCCCGGAGAAGCTGCTTGACTGCGTTCGGAGAGGAAGCCTGCCCTTTCCTCCCTGGGCCCTGACTGCTCTGCTCAGAGAGTTCCTCTGCCCTCCACTGTGTGACCCAGCCTCAGGGCGGTTAGGACCCGACCAGTGGGCGTGGCTTGAGATGGCCCTTTAGAGAAGGCGAAGAGGGAGCGCAGTGGGAGGCGTCACCGCCTAGCCTACAGTAACTCTTCTTTGTAACACCAGACCAGCTCGCTCCCTGTGGTGATGATCTCCAACGTCAGTCAGCTGCCTAACGCGTGGGCATCCATCATTTGGTACAACGTGTCCACCAACGATGCCCAGGTACTCTCTCCATTCTTATCCTTCCTCCTCTTGTCCTAGCCAGCTTATGTTGTTGTCAGTAAACTCTGTGTGTGTGTGTGTGTCTGTGGCTTCATTTCTCATTGTGTCTCCCTATTTATTTATATATTTATTTTTGTGATGCCAGGGATTAAACTCAGGTCCTTGCGTTCCCCACGTAGGCGCTTATTCTACTGAGCCATCTCCCCGGGCCTCCTCCCAATACTTAAGTAGTACGTTTGACACACCCTGAGAGCTGTGACTAGGAGAGGGACAGGCACTAGATCTGTTATTTCTGAGGGGGTTGCTCAGCTTCCAGCTGCAGTGGGTATAGTAGAGTTCCGGAGCCATCCTCCGCCTCTGTGGAGCAAGCTACAACGAAACTCCTGGCAGGCCAATCAGACTCTGATAACTGACCTCGTTAAGTTGTTCCAGACCCACCTTTATCCACAGTATCTCCCATGGAAGTAGAGAATTGGTTTCCAAATAATCAACCAGACTCTTTATCCATCTTCCCTAACTGTATCTAACGAGACAAAAATGTGATTGATTACATAAACTGCCCTTCCTAGCCTTAAACGGGGCGCTGGTGACATCTAGCGGCTACTTGACACATTGACGAAACCCGTGTCAGGTCGGCGAGAGGGACCCTGGGAAGCTCATACCAGAACACTGAGAGGGACCCTGGTAAGATGAGCCCCGCTTCCCCCAGCTCCCTCTCAGCAGAGCTCACGGCATTGTTTCAGAAACCACCAAGGACTAGGAAAACTAGGTCAAGGGTAAATAACCACCTTGTGATTGCAAAACAAAGGCTCCCTGCGAAGAATTCTTTCCTGTTACATCCCAGCAGTAGGAACAAAGCCAGCACAGGTCAGCTCCAAGTGGTTTTCCCTGAAGGAAGAGACGGGAGCCCCGTGGCTGAGCCCTGCTGCTCCTGGGACGCTGGCGCCCTGGCAGGCAGGAAGGCCGCCCCGTGTGTCCTGCTCCCAGCTTCTTCTGGGCCTGAAGAGCAGGACTGCTCAGTGAAGAGAGGGCCCAGTCTTCAGGCCGAGCACAGCCCCGAGATTAAATGCCATTCCCCACCTGGAGCGGAACGCCTCTCCTCCTGCCCCAGGGTGGAGGCGGGAGACAGCCTCTCAGCACGGCCCCACGCTGCGCTTTGGCCAGCTCTTCTCTAGAGCAAAGCCACCAAGGCCATCACTCTAACCGTGCTGGATCTCCTCAGTGCCAGCTCAGACGGGGACACAACGAGCTCCTAAAACGGATTCACGGTTCTTCACAGAACCAAGCTGAGCGACTAACTGTGATTTCTCAGTTATATCCTGCTCTGGCGCCTAAGCCCTTTGACTCCGCTCTGCGCCTTCAGGTTCCTAGACGCAGTTCTCAGGTGCGAGGAAAGGGACCCTTGCAGCGCCCTTTCTCCTCTCTCCTTTATGTCTCTCACTCCTCGCTGGAGGCGCCACCCTCTTCCACCCCCACTTCCTGGAGTTTAACCTAGCTTGTGTGCACCAGTGATGGCTTCAGATGATCCACCAGATTTCTCGCTTCTTCCCCTCCTCTCCTTCTGAGAATGTGTGTCTTGGCTTCCACACCTACTGCTGTCCCGTCCTCTGGAGTGAAGTCTTGTGCTCTCCACAGTGGCTGACCTGCGCCCTGGCACAATCTTGTCCATAGTTGATCGCACAGCGTATACTGTCCTGTAGTGTGCGTAAGACACAAATCCTGCACGACCCACAAAGCAGGAGTCTGAGGGTAGCTATGGACTAAGGCTTACTTTCCTCAGTCAGTGGCTTCATAGTTTCTTGTTCTTTGTGCTGACTGGGCCAAGGTATAGCTTGTGCTGACCCATATGGAGCCCAGTGAGTATAAGTCTTGTTTACAAAAAATGTTGCCCAGCACAGTGGCATAAGCCTACAATGCCAACTACGTTAGGGACTGAGGCAACTTTGAGACCAGCCTAGGCAACTTAGCAAGACATTTAGTTAAAACTAAACAAATAAACTTAAAAGCTAAAAGGGTTGAGGTTGCAGGCCAGCGGTCATGTGCCCATGTGGATTTGATCTGCAGTACTGAAAACAAAAATGATGATTTCAAAAAAGAGCATCTGTCCAATTATTTGTTAGGTCATATTAAATACCTTTATAAGCTGATTGATAGTTCAGGGACAATTAAGAGAAGCCAAGTGTTTCTTTCAGGAAAGAGGGAGCCCTGTATTCTATTACACGTAAGGAACTAAAATCCTCTAGGAAAAAATAACATCCATCTTTCAAAGAAACAATCACATTACTCTGAACTGTTAAGCTAGGTTGGCTGGGCTTTAAGTCCTATGCGTAAAGTTACAGCGTTTCCAGCGTAATGACACACATACCAGCGCCACCGTTCTGTTTCAGAACCTGCTGTTCTTCACCAACCCTCCACCCGCCACCTTGAGCCAGCTGCTGGAAGTCTTGAGCTGGCAGTTTTCGTCCTATGTTGGTCGTGGCCTCAACTCTGACCAGCTCAACATGCTGGCCGAGAAGCTGACAGGTGAGAGGAGGGAGGGGTGGAGGGCTGGCCCGTGGGGGACGCGCCTGTGTTTGCAACCCCAGAATGATGTCACCAAGGACTGTCACCAGAATTCACCGAGTGTTGCCATAGTGCCAGGCCCAGAGCTAAGGGTTCTTTTTACCTTTAGTTCTCACGAAAGCGCTCAAAGCCCACATTACTCTGTCCGTTCTACAGCTGAGGACATGGAAGAGCAGAGGTTGGGTAACTGCCACACTGGGTGGCCAGCACACAGGTGCTCAGGCTCCCAGGCCCCCTCCGCTCCCCAATGTATCCCCCTGCTTTCCTGCTGCATGCACAGTGCAGCCTTCGCAGTGCCTGGATCACTCCTGCTCATAGCTCAGCAGATGCTGATCAGCTGGAAAATGACAGGTTCCTGCAGCTAGCACAAGAAAGCTAATAGAGACTTCAAAGCCCCCATCACAAATTGACTCTGACTATCCAGAGAGTCCCAGCTTTGACTGAGAGGTCTGACGTTTACGGAATAGTGATCAGTACCACGTGCCCAGGGTAAGCTTTGTCTTAGAGAATTTTAAGAGCTATCTGTATCTTGACAAGTGTACCATCAAAGCATTTAATACTAAAAGGAGTTCAGGTTGGTCTGCCCACACTTATCCTCAAATGAAGACGCATTTGACATGGTCGCGCACTAGGCTACTTGTTGCCTGCATCTCGTGAGTAGGTAGTCAAACAAATCCGGACAGGATGGGGGCGTTATTCCAAAAGGAGCTACTAGCTTACATCTTTTGATCCCTATTCAATTCATCAATAGCAATAGTAGGTATTTAATTGATCTTTGTTAATGAGTGATACAGTTTTTAAATGAGACTGCTGGTGATCCACCTGCCCGCGAGTTTCACAATTTTATTTTCCGGCGCTGGTTCACCTGCTTCAGTCAGCCCTTGCCAACCCTTGCAGGAGCCGTGCTCATGGCCAGCACCCCACCTGTGTTAGTTCTGTCCCCTAAAATGCTTCCCTTTCTCCCTCCTGATGATTTATATCCCACCCTTTCACAGAGCTACCTGAAGCCTCTGTTAGCTCCTCTGTCAAGAGCTTCTGAGAGCTGTCTTAGAAGTAAGATACACAATCATGAATTCGCATCACCAGCACTGATCAGTATGCTGAAAAACCATAGCAGGCCCTTAAGCAAAGCCTGGGAGGAAGAAAAAAAAACCTAAATCGAGAATAAAATTCTAGAGGAGTCTCCTTGTTGAATTTTTAAAATCTTATTTTCTTTGATTTTTAGTGCAATCCAGCTACAGTGATGGGCGTCTCACCTGGGCCAGGTTCTGCAAGGTACGGACGTGAGCACGGAGGCGTCGTTTAAAGTTAATAATGTGCCTGTCCGAGCTGAGATTGTGAAGATTTCCTGGATAAGGGTATTTTTAAAGAGTGCCAAGCTGTCCAGTTTAAAGTGTTTTATTGAAAAATGCAAATTAAATCGCCATGCCATGCTATTGTTCGATCGTTATCCTGACGTGCTTGTTTATTCCAACAGGAACACTTACCTGGTAAAGCGTTCACCTTTTGGACGTGGCTTGAAGCAATATTGGATCTCATTAAGAAACATATTCTTCCCCTTTGGATTGATGGGTGAGTTTGGAGCTGTGTTTCTGTGTTAGGTTCCCTTTTTCTGTTTTTATTGCTTATTTCTTTTAAGCGTGTTTGGTACCACAGGCAGGAAAAAAGAAAAAAAAAACCATGTAGTTTCTTACCTTCTTGGATAGTGCTGTTATGTACATCGATGAGTAGGTCGGGGATGAATGACTCTCGATTATACATGAAACGATCTTGAGATGTGTTCTACATGAATAAACTAACTGCTAATATCCTAATGATCAGCTGAACTGTGCCTTGCTCCATGTTTTAGGTATGTCATGGGCTTTGTTAGTAAAGAAAAGGAGCGACTGCTGCTCAAAGACAAAATGCCCGGGACGTTTCTGCTAAGGTTCAGCGAGAGCCACCTTGGTGGGATCACGTTCACCTGGGTGGACCATTCTGAGCACGGTACGCACTCTGCAGCCTAGCGGTGTGGACTTGGTGTCTCTGGCTGGGTTACTGGGGTTTCGAACAGGGTGAGGCATCTGAGGGCAGGCCCTCCCCGGGTTGGAGATCAGCTGGTGAGGTTGTCCCCGGCTCGCTGAGAGCCGGTGCAGCTGCCCTCTATCCCACGCATGACACGTGCTGTCCAGGCTGCAGGAGTCTGAGGCTGGTTGTCAGTCACAGACTTAGTGTGGGCAGAAAGAGCAGCTGGGAGCCACATCTACAGCAGCTGGGACCTTCTCCCCTTCCCTGTCTCTCAGGAGAAGTGCGATTCCACTCAGTAGAGCCCTACAACAAGGGCCGGCTGTCTGCTCTGCCATTCGCTGACATCCTTCGAGACTACAAGGTTATTATGGCTGAAAACATCCCAGAAAACCCCCTGAAATACCTGTATCCTGACATTCCCAAAGACAAGGCCTTTGGAAAACACTACAGCTCCCAGCCCTGCGAAGGTGAGGTCCTCGGTGTAGTTTCTCCTCAACATTTTGGGAAATAATATCATATCAGAGAGAAGTACATGGCGCTCCCCTTTTGTTTACTGTGATGCCCTGGGAGTCCATTTGGGGGCCCGTGGTTGCTGAAGAGAGGCGGCTAGAACCATCAGAGTCCAGCAGAGTGACTGCTGTTACTGCCCCGACCTCCCTGCAGCGGGGGAATCCTCAGGGTGCTATAGAGCTCAAGGTTTCTCTTCCTAAGGAGCCACGCTAACTTCGTAATCTAGTTTTCTTTTCCTAAGGAGCCACCCTGACTTCGCTGACTTCGTATCTATGGCTGGGGAAGGGAAGGGAGAGGGTAATGATCACCCTGTGAAAGCAGTGGTGAGTGGGAAGAGTTGCAAGTTTTGTTTCTAGCTCTGCTGTAGTCTTCCAACTCAGCGTTTGTCCATTTACAGGGGAGGGGCCTGTGGGTCAGTGCCTCACCCTCCCCTCCGTTGCTCTATCTTCCCTGGGATAGCCTGAGAACCGAGAACGGGTATGTGGCCAACAGAGGCATTCAGTCAATATTTACTGACTACTCAAAAGTAAACTCATGAAATCAGCTACATACTTATGAGGTAAGTCAGCACTTCTGGCTCCTGAGTGAAAGCGCGGGTGCCCCGTGTCATGCTTCTTGCTATATCTGCAAACTCTAAATAACCCACCATTAAAAACACATTTTAAAAGAAATTTCATCTGAGCCAGGTGCACTGGTGCATGCCTCTAACCCTGGCTACTTGGGAGGCTGGGGCAGAGGATTTCAAGTTTGAGACCAACCTGGGTAACCTAGTGAAATCCTGCCTCAAAAATTAAAGAAAGTTTACGGGTATGGCTCAGCTCTCCCTGAGTTCAATCCAGAGAATGAGGAGGGGAGGGGAAGACAAGGGAGAAGGAGGAGGGGGCAAGAAAAGAGAAAAAGAAAGAGAGAAGAGTAAATGGGCTGGGAATGTGGTTTAGCTCTCCCTGGGCCCAATCTACAGACCGAGAAGGGACCAGCAAGATAGCTCAGCAGACAAAGCATCTGCCTAGGGAAGCACAGGGACGGAGGTTCAACCCCCAGCACCACGTGCCACGCCAGCCCCACCCCCACGCACCCTGAGCTGGCCACCGAGACTGGGTGTGATGCTGCACTCCTGTAACCCCAGCCCTGGGGAGGCTGAAAGCAGGAGGATTGGTACAAGTCCCGGCTGCATGGTGAGACACTGCACCAAATGCATAATGAGTAAATAAATATAGCCCAAGAAAAGAGGGAAAAGAAACTGTTTGTCTTTTCCCTAAGGAATACACGGTAGCCACCGCTTCCATAGCCTTCGCGGGGCGCTGGGCGCTGCAGTCAACCTGCCTGTGCCTTGCAGGGTCTGCGCAGGCAGCCGTGCGCTACATGCCGCTCTCGCGCTGTTTCACGCAAAGGACTGCCACGGGGCTTCCTAGGAGCAATTCCTCACAGATCCCAAGGGACAGCTGTGTAGGTGACCCAGAAAAATCTGCACCTCTAGTGACTGAATCTCTGGGCACTGTTTTATGGAAGATCCTCAAGTTGTCACATTCACAAATGGTGACTTGCTGCTACCTGTATTCATGCCAGGCCAAAACAAACGAAAAGCATCAAGAGCAGAAACACCAGCCATAAGGTGACACTGGTTTATTGTTTTGTTTTGTTTTTTGTCTTTTTTGAGACAGGGTCTTGCTGTGCAGTTCAGGCCAGCCTGGAGCTTGTTTTTGTAGCCCAGGCTGTTCTTGAACTCACACTGATCCTCCTGTCTCAGCCTCCCAAGTGCTGAGGTTATAGTCGTGTGCCACCGCACCCTACTAAAATGATCCCCACTTTTTCTTTTTTTTCAGAACTGAGGATTGAACTCAGGTCCTTGCAGTGAAGCAATATTCTAGTACAGGGAAATGCAAATACAGTGAATAACTTTTTGTTAGAAATGGGTGTGCCTGAGAAGGCGGGGACTGGTTTGCAGGTGGGGGTGGCAGGTTCTGTAACCCCAGTGCCTGTGCCGTGTGCGTGCAGCGGCATCTCGGGAATGCTGATTCTGAGCTTCAAAACTTTGTGTAACAATAAGGTACAAGTGCCAGTTTTGTTGGAAAGAACTGGGCTACTATACATCCTGTAATACATGAACAAATCACTTCTTACCCTCAAATGTAAATACAACCGAGAAAACAGGGACTATACTGCTCGATTTTTCTCACACATTTTAGAGACATTGAAGTGTGCAAGCAGGCCAGCAAGACAGCTCAGTGGACCAAGCCGCTGCTTAAGCAAGCGCAGGGACCGAGGTTCAATCCCCAGCACCACAGGCTGCACAGGTCCCCGCCCCCCGGGCATGCTGAGGCAGTCACTGAGACCGGGCATGGTGGCACAGGCCTATAATCCCAGTCCTGGGGAAGCTGAAACAGGAGGAGGACTCTGAGTCTGAGCTGCACAGTGAGACCCTGCACCCAATACATAAATTAAAAAAAAAAAAATGTGAAGTCAGTTAGCCTGCAGAGGGACTTGTTCTCTCCTGGCCCATTTTAGGCCCATCTGTATGAGTGTTTCCTCAGACCAATGAAACTTTTGTGTGAGTCGCCAGCCCCCTGCAGTCCCTCTCTTCCTTTCAGCATTGCTGATATTTCCAAAGATGCTTGTTTTCCTAATGTTTCAGTCATCCTGGTAACATTTTCCCCAGCGTTGTGCTTTTCTTTTCTAGTTTCAAGACCCACAGAAAGGGGAGACAAAGGTTACGTTCCTTCCGTGTTTATCCCCATTTCCACAATGTGAGTACTCTCCATCACACGTAACACATTTATTATGGAATCTTTAAAAAAAAGGCTTTTCTATAAGAGATTTAAGAGGAGATCAGAGTGCATATAACTGAAAATAAAGCATTTTAATGTCCAATAAAGCACTTTATGTCTTATTTCTTGTAACCCATAAAGCTGGTCTTCGGGGCACACTTACTGCAGCCCGTTACGACTGGAATTATACAGTTGCCCTTTCCTATGCCATCTATTCTATAGTGATTCAGTGGGGTGATGGGAAATGATGGATTAGGCAGTTTGGTGTCACAAACAGATGGAGCCCTAGAAAGGGGATCTGGAAACGCTCCGTCACCATGGCAACTGCTCCCTAACCTTGCACTATCTCTTGTCTCTTCAAGCCGAAGCGACTTGGCCGAGCCGCAGTCCCCCTCAGACCTCTTGCCCATGTCTCCAAGCGTGTACGCCGTGCTGAGAGAAAACCTGAGTCCCGCCACCATTGAAACTGCCGTACGTTTCCTTTCTTCTCCGTTGCTGCTCCAAGTCCTGGCAGGGAAGCCTGGGGGGAAGTGAGTCGGCGGGGAAACGCGTGTTGTGGATGGAGCTGGCCTCGCGGGCGCTGCAGGCCTTGGAAGCACGCATGCTTACTGCTTTGCCAGAACTGCTTTATTAACTTCTTTCCACCAAAAGCCACCAGAGGGCACAATGTCCCTCTGCGCCACGCCAGCACACTGTCCCTCCTCTCCGGGCCCCAGCAGTTCCGGTGCTCTCTCCACCGCAGTAACCACGTGTGTGGAACAGTCAGTATTGAGGAGCTTGCTTTAACACTGATTCTAGCGACCCCAGTACCACAAACCCCACCCTCTGCGGTGCTCACTGCATTACTAGGCTCAGGTCCCCTCCAAGTCGTCTAGGAATCACATTAACGGCAGCATAATCTTCCGCTTCTCCCCAAGATTCTGACCTACAGCGGGGCGCGTGCAGCCCCGAATTCATCCTGCTCGTTTTTATCGCCCAGGTTGTCAGGTTTATGCTCCCAACTTACACAAAAGCCCTGGTCATCTGCACAGAATCCCGGGGGGGACCCTGTCACACCAGATTTGTATGTGGCTAGAAACCACGTGGTTTTCAGACTTCCTCTTTCTAGGGATGGAAAACTCCACACGCCTCTCCCCAGTAACGTAGCCCGTTGTCGCTGCCCTTCTCTCACCGAAGTTTTTAGGTCTCACTGAACCTTTGCTGCATATTACGCTCACTTTTTGTGGCACTTTTGCAATTTTTGACTGCAGTAGGCTTCCTTCCCTGACACAGACGGTCCTCGCCCTACTCAAAAGTGCCTCTCGCTTCACACCAACCCACCCAAATTACTTTTCTCAAGTCAACTGGCAGAGCATAGAGAGCATTTAGTAGGCAAAAAGCAAAGGTGATTTATGGGCAGTTTCCTCAATAAATATTTTCACTTTCAATTGTAGATGAAGTCGCCGTATTCTGCTGAGTGACCAGATAAACTGGGCCATGCCAGAGGAAGCACATGAAAATGCTTAGAGACTGTTATTCGCCCAAGATAACATCTTATTTCTTCAGCTTTGTAAATACTGGTTTCGGGGAAAGGGGAGGAATCTGAAGTCCTCCACCTCATGGGCCTGTAACCCCGCAGCTGTGGTACAAAA
Organism: Myocastor coypus; assembly: GCA_004027025.1. Classification (NCBI taxonomy): domain Eukaryota; kingdom Metazoa; phylum Chordata; class Mammalia; order Rodentia; family Myocastoridae; genus Myocastor; species Myocastor coypus. The sequence goes on along the minus strand of PVJA010017627.1, from coordinate 25,720 downwards.
ACTGAGCTGCGGATCAGCCCGCGAGACGCAGCACGTTTGACAATATGATACCAGCAGAACCCAGTTCTCGTGTGCATGTGGGGCTCTTTTCTGATTTTATTTCTCAAGAGCTGGGTATGACTTGTGCTCTGGAAAGTGTGTTAACATTTTAGGGTAAGTTCACAAACATGGATACCTACCTTCCTCCAAGCCGGAAGGAAGGCCAGGGAAGCCGGTTCAGAGCTGTTGCAGCTGCCCAGGATAGCATAAGCATGAGGCCCCAGCAGTGGTGACTCACAACCCCCCAGCTGAACTGTGAGGCCTCTTAGTTAGCAGCTCAGCACTGGCCCAGTTATGAGTCTCGCAGCTACTGGTGCCACCCAGGGCCCCTGCCGTACTGGGAGAGGGATCCAGGCACGCTCAGGAGCATCTTGAATTGCATGATATTTCAGGCCCTGTCTGGGCCCTGCGGAGGCACCTCATGAAATCAGGGCTGGAGAGTGACAGCCCTGCCTGGGGTGACAGATTGCACCTGTGGGTTGAGCCTTCTCCCTTTCTAGAAGAAACTGACCCAGACAGACCCACGGTCCTTTCCAAGTCTACCAGCTTCTCCTTCCTGGAATTTAAGGGGAGACCTCAGAAAAGCTAAGTGTAATTCCTGTTGGTCTCCCATGCTTTGCTGCGTGAAAATACATGTGTATGAGCTTCAGGTCTACATTGGTGCCATCTCGCTATGATCAGATGCTCTTTGACACCAGATGCTGCCCAGCTGCTGACCTCAGTAGTAGAACGACATCCCCAGTGCTCCAGACCTGAGGGCTCCCTGAGGCCGAGGAGCCGAGGGAGGCTGCTGAACCAGGAGCAGAAGCTATACCATGAGGCATTTCCCAGGCTCACCGACAGAAATCCCCCAACTGCTTTCCACGGAGCGCCTTGACTGCAGGGTCAGAGACCCCCGCGCAGCTAGCAGGCTCCTCTCTCCTTCCACCCAGGGCCTGGCCCGCAGGCACACTCAGTAGACACAGGCTTGCATTCGTCATGGTCTGTATCTATGTCTCTCTTCCCAAAGCCTCATTATGATCACAGGCATTGGGGCTTGGATAGGATTGAGGGTTTAGGACAGACTTCCGGTTACAAGCTGGTGTTGGGACCAAACTTCTGAGTGGCTATGGGCATCGCCTGGTGGGGGGCACCGCCCTGCTGAGATGCCCCTTCGCCCTCTGCCTTCTGTCCGCCACACCATGAGCAGCTGTCCTCCACCATACCCCGCTGGCATGGACTCCCTCCTGCTGTGCTCCCCTTGACATTGTGGGTGTCAGGCATTGGGTCTGGGGGTGAAGAAAACGACTAAGGGAGATTTCAAGGGGGGACAGTGGCTTTTCCTGTGCCGACCTCCTTTTCTCTTAAAGATCCCACATGACTAATCTTATGCTTTTATACCCACCTCATCTTCCAGCTGAATCTGAGATTGCTCCCACGGAAGCAGCTCTCCGGCTGCCCCAGAGCCAGTTCCCTTACGGCTCTGCACGTTCCTGACAGCAAACCCAGTTTTCTGAAATTGTCAGAGTCTGATGTATCACTTGGAAGCAGAGATAGAAATAATATAAACCAGAGTGTGATTGTTACAGGTTCGTAGTTGAAAAGGTAACTTGCTACCAAGAAGCATTCAGACACGCAGATTTAGATACCAAAAAGCTACATCAACTCCTTCGCCGGGTTGCGTGGAAAGTACCATGGACTCAGCAGCCTGCCCTCCTCCACAGACATTTGGAAATGTAACTGTCAGCACAGAGCCTGGTCAGGTTTTCTAGGAGTTCACAATGGTTGTCAGTACTAAGGCTAGAAAATACGAGCCCACAGTCTGCTTCTTCTAATGGGAGCAGGCCCAAGTTATTAGAGCTCAATAAGCAGCAGTTTGCATTTGGATCCAGAAAGTCTAAACCAAGCTCCTGATATCGGGGCAACGGTTCTTTCCCAAGACTGTGAGTCTGGCACTCCAGAAATCATCTTTGTGGGGGTAAAGGGAATTTACCAGAAGACTCTAAAGGATACCTGTTTAGACCAAGATAGGGCATCCCACATGAGCTACAGACGCAGTGGGAAGGGAATTCGGACTGTGTTTCCAACAAACTCCGCCCCAGAATATTTTTTTTCCCCCCGCAAAAAGACTATGACTGAGTTCAGGTTGCCACGATAGCAGACGGTCTCTGAACAACAGAAATGTATTTCTCATGTTCCTGGGGGTGTGAGGTCCGAGAGCCAGCCCAGATTCCGGCGAGCGCCCCCTGCGGGTGGCAGGCAGCCTACGTCTCATCTCCCCGCCAGCCTGCAGGGTAGCGGCACTTCAAGTCTCACTGGGCTCTCTTCACCTGGGCACTGCTTCTCACATCCCAGTTATCTGCCAACCATCACTTGAGGGTTAGAATGTCCACATGCGGATGTGGTGGCGAGGGGTAAGCATTCCAGTTCATAGCAAGCTAGTGACCAGTTATGGTTAATGAAATAAAATACAGATTTATTTTCCAAAAATATATCACGTCTTCATTTCTTCCCTCACTCACCCCAAACCAGTCACAGATAACCATTTTGCTAATACTGTCTGACATTTTTATTTTATTTTAATGTATTTAGCACAAGGTCCACAGGGTCTCACTACACAGATCCGACTTGTAGTAATCTTCCTGTTTTCAGCCTTCCAAGCACTGGGATTACAGGCTTGCACCACCACGCCCAGCCTCAATCACTGGCTCAACCCCAGGGGCAGGGCCAGCACAGCCCATTGAGGATTGCACCCCGGTTGCTGCATTTTGCCCAAGCAGGTGCTTTAGTCTGCTGAGCTATCTGGCCGGCTTCCTTTTCATATTTTTTAAATTATACTTTTCTTTTCTGCTTTTCACATTTTTAACTGTAATCATTTGAACAACTTGTTCTGAACATCATTGCCTCTATGCAGAACTGTGGCGAGAAGGCGACTACCAGAAGGTTCCCTCCAAAGCTGACACTACTACCTTCAGAAAGGGTCAGGGCACCCTACGGCTCTGTTGTAACCATGCCATCCTGACCTAAACTTGAATCCGTGTGCATGGGCCCCAATTTCTAATGCAGAGTACAACTTTGTCTTTAAATTGTAAACATTGATTGGCTTGCTGTTGCATTTTAAAATCTGACATAAGAGTATATCTGGAGGAGCCGGGCATGGTGGCTCACGCCTGTAACCCCAGCACTTGGGAGGCTGAGGCAGGAGGATCACTGCGAGTTCGAGACCAGCCTGGGCTACAAAAGTGAGCTCAAAGCCAGCCTGAACTACACAGTGAGACCCTGTCTCAAAAAGCCAAAAAAAGAGTATATCTGGAGGAAAGTTCGCCCTCTTTCTTGGTGCCAGTCTATGAGTCATACCTAGCCCATATGGGTGTATGGCCACCCACCACCGTAAGGCAGAGGGCACTGCCAACACAGTCCTCACATGAAGGAGCTGTAGGGACATGACCAAGGTCATTCTGCACAAGCTGCTTCCAGTGAATACAGTTCCATGTGGCTTCCCATGCCGAAAGGATTCCACTGCACACACACGGGACCCTGTCACCCAGTCCCTGCTGAACCCTTTGAATGACGTGACTTTGTTAGCAGTTCTTGTTGGGGTGTATGGGCAGGGTACCAGGTTCATAAATTTGAAAGGCAAAAGATACAGTTTTATTTCTACTACCTTCACACTGAAGGCTCTAACTTCAATCAATTAAAGGCAGCAAACCGCAACCCACAGCACTTTTCTATGACATCATAATTGTTACGGTTACCTCAGGATGTTGTTCATGGTGAACATAATTTGGAAATTATTTTCATCAGACCCACTGTCAAATCTTGCTACTTAATGCCATTAATAAAGAAACACTTATACGACAAAGGTGTTTCCAATATGGTTTCAATATATCACAAAGCTGTCTCAGTGTCTGTATATCAATAGGAATGGTTGCCTTTTTAGTCTGATGTTTTTAAACAAAAACATTATTCTGTTTTTGTTCCTAGGTTCAAAACCTAGCAGTTCCTAGGTTCCTAGGTTCCATCCAGCCACCAAGGAGATTATGCCCCCAAGATATTATGTGAAATCTACCTAGGAGTTTCAGCTCTGGATAAAGGCCATGATTCTTTCTCAGGAGGCTTCCCCTAGCCACGTACTCTCTGGTCTCCATCCCCGGCTCCCCAGCACATCAAAGCCCACACATCCTTCCAAGCACAGGCAAACAGCCCGGACTCTGTTGCTTTCAGTTTCGCTGGTGGCTCAGGCTTTTTGTCAGTCCCTGGGCCATAGCCTCTCATCCGTCAACCCCACCCCTGGATGCTGTTCCTGCACCCCCAGGCTCCACACAACCTTCCTGCCAAATGCACGACTGCGTCCACCCTTCATAAGCCTGTGCAAGAAAGGCACGGTCACACCCTGCCTCCTCCGTGGCTGCCTCTGAAACCCCCCACAGCGCTCCTTACACTGCTACTGAGGGACACCACCTGTCCACATCAGACACTAAGTGACCCTTGTGTCTGGGGATGAGATGGTGGCCTTGCTCACGGTTCTTAGAGCCCAGCACAGTCTGCCCCTTAATAAATATTTACTAACGATTTAATGTGTGCACACTAGTGGGTGGGCAATGGGCCCCTCCATCCCTTCCTGCGGTCCTTGGTCTCACCACGAGACCAGTTGCACTTCTATGCCTCTGAGCCTCCTGTCTCCTCTCCCATAGCCCGAGCAACCACAGCACACTCACTCTTGACCAACACAGGACACTTCCCCGATTTCACCTCCCCTTAAGTCTGTGCTCTGTAGGAGCAGTCTAGAATTGCGCCATTTCTAGCTCACCCTAACTTTCCTATGATGCAGAGATCACCTCCTAAGTGCCTAATCATCACCCGCCCACAGGGAAGCTATGGTTCCTGAAATGTCTCTTAACTCTTCATTAAACTCACGGCCCTTACTCCCCTGGCTCCAGACCAAGTCCAATACAACACACTGCCATTGGGCCTGACATCCTCCCCTGACAGGTCTCGGGGACTGTGGCAGAGGGAAAGAAATTAGAACGTAGATGCCACCACCAGGGTAGAGAGAGAGGGAGCATGAAGCAGGTATGGAAAGTCAGTCTTAATAAATCCCTTTAGGGAAGATTCCAGAGCATCCTGTCCCTGAGCCTTCCCTTCCTGGCTTAGGGGGTCTCTGCACCTCTGCCCAAGTCCTGATGGGGACACCTGCACCTCGCATCCCAGCAGTGGGTCAGCGGTGTGCTCTGACTCCAAGAATGTTTAGGAGCTGCACTGAAGCAGTCATGCCTTTCTCATCAGAACGGTAAGACCCAGGAAGTGATCTTCCTAACGATTTCCAAGTTCTCCCAAGAATGGCACACGGCGCCATTCTGAATAGGCGCGAGAGAAGGTCCTTCATCACACACGCTAATGTGGGGGTGTTCAGGTGAATCCACTGCTCACAGAACCCCGAGTCAGAAAGGCAGCAAAGCACCTCGGTCTTTGAGGTTTCACTTATGTGCTGTGGTGGAGAGGTGAAAACAGTACAGTGATTCAGGAGAGGCTGGGGTATGCAGCGGTGATGAAAGCAGTACCCCAAACCCCAGAAGTCGCGCGCATTGGACCCAGCGAGCAAACATTTGGGACGTTTGAAGAACGGAAGGAGGGCCCAGGTGGGAGACAGGGGTAAAATGAGGCAGAGAGGCAGGCTGGGTGGTGCCCCACAGGCCAAGCTGAGGGCTCTAGATTTCGTAGCCAATGTCACAGAAGCCAGTAGAGAACTATAAATAGGCGCGTGGTGTCCTGCCCAGACCTCAGCTGTTGCTTGAGGGCCATCCACCGAGGTTTCCACAGAAGCCTTCTCGAGCTCGCCGGCCCATCCCTGCTGCTGCCCCCTTAACGGCTTCCTACATTTGGACACAGGCCTCAAATTCTCAATTTGCACCTCGACCTGCAAACTGTACCGCCAAACCCGGGCGCTGCTTCTTTTTTTTTTTTAGAATTTTTTATTTTATTTATTTAGGTTTTTCTTGTTTCATAACCTTTATTTGCTTATTCGCTCATTTTTATGGCTGGCTCAGCCCGCGCCCTGACGGCAGGGCTGGCGCAGCATGTGGTGCCGGGGATTGAACCGCGGTCCCTGAAGCCGCCCAAGCTTTCCCAAGCAGGCGCTTTAGACCACTGCGCCATCCCGCTGGGCCCCACCGGGCGCTGCTTCTGAGAACACGGGAAAATAAACGCGCGCCTGCTGGCCGGAGAGAAGGGTAGTTCCCGGCAAGTGCACCCGAAGCCTGCACACTCTGGGGGCACCGGGCAGCAGGAGGTCCCCTCCCCACTGCGGATCCCGGGTCTGAAGCCGGCTCCCGGCCTCGTAGATCTAGTCACAAACTCAGCAGGCTGGGCCAAGCTGCTTTTGCTTGGCCACCCTAGAAATCGCTGCCCAGTGACCCAGTTGTTCTCCGGGGAAGCCGCCTGCAACGTGCGGCCCCCGAGCAATCGCGGAAGGTCCCCTCGCTGTCCCTGAGCGGCACCTGGTCCCGATCCTGCCTGGGTTTTGTGCAGTTCCAACACACTGGCAGACCTCCTAGACGAGCCTCCCACGGCCACGCCCCTCCAGACAGGCCACACCCAGGCTACATCACGTCGCCAGCTGACCCCGGACCCCAAAGGTCAGCGGGGAAATCCCAGGGGCGCGCGCCTGCGCACTGCTCCCCGCGCTTGCTTTCGCTTTTCGGTTTCCTATCAAGGGGCCGCTTCTCGTTTCTGATCTGTTTCCCCGAAACCACGTGGGACGGCTCTTCCGAACAGGGTTCCCCTCCCGCCTCAGCTCCAGGACCGCGTCGCGCGGCGCCCCCTCGCGGAAGCCGGAGGCCCTGCAGGGACATCTCAGTCCACCGGGCTGGTGGCTCCGAACCACAGCAGATGTTTAGAAGCTTGTGAAAAAGTGATCCGCTACCCAGAAACATGGCCAATTTAGAATATTCTCAATGCTTTCATTTGCTTACACTTCTGTGTATTCTGACAGTAGGACAGCACTGTTTTCTAACCTTCATTTAATTTAAATATTTTCCAGTGTGAGGAAATATTGATATTCTATAGGTGCTTTTTTCAGTTGGAAGCATAAGTTGCTGCTGATGTTTAAAATAGAACTGAAGGGGCTGGGGAAACAGCTCAGTAGGATAAGTGCTTGCCTGAGAAGCCTAAGGACCTGAGTTCAATCCCCCGTCCCACAAAAAAAAAAAATAATAATAATAATAAATAAAATAAAATAAAACTGAAGCTGCGATGAACAGCTTCAGACACAACCATCACCCATACCCAGTACACTTAGTTCCTGGTAGATTTTCTGGAGGTCCAAGACTTCTAAAAAATGATTTTTGTTCTCTGCATTACAACATTGAACAGGATTCTGTGTGTCCTGGCAGAACACCGCTTTTGCAACACTTTGCATGTGGCCTATTGCTAAAATAGCCAGGACTTTCTTCCACACCGCAGTAAAGTATGTCAGGCACCTCAACAATTTGGTCCAACCTTGTTCTGTACCCCTGCATTTAGTAAGCAGCTATGTATGGGGCTACTGTAGATTTGCACCTACTGAGAAGAAAGTACATTAACCAAGGCAAGTAAGGGACTGTCCAGAATTGAAATCCAGCATCTACACTAAAGGAATTTGGAATTTGGAAATTAGGAGTCCTTTGTTTCAATTCCATTGTTTTACAGATGGACAAAGTAGGCTTCTATGGATGCATTCTCCAGGTGGCGCAGTGGCCAGGCTTCCAATCAGAAAGCCAGAGGCAAGGAGGTACTGACTGGTGCTTTGGAAAATCCCTGCATTAGTTATCTGAGTTTCTGCACTATCACCAGCATAAGGAAAGTGTGGCTAAAATGCGATATGGTGACTGGCAAGAGGGAAATCGCTCAGCATTAAGTTTGGCTTTGTTTGTCAGGTGTGTAACAGGGCAAGGCTGTAAAGAGCCCAGCATGAGAACCTTATGGTGAGGACGGGATAAGGACACACAGGCCGAGGTGTCCCTTGGAGAAGAGCGATCCCCAGGAAAACAGAGGTAGCACTGGAGGTGGCAAGGGCGTAGGTCGTCCTACTCGGAGAATTCTGTATCAGGAATCACCGCGGCAAGGTTAGGCATTCTCTGAAGGTCAATACCAATGTAATACATAGTGCTTCCTGCTGGTGGGAAAACCAAACTATTCTCAAACTTGGTGGGGTGAGACAAGCATTTATCACGGCTGCAAATCTAGGGGAGGTACAGTGAGGGAGCAGGGCCAGGCCTGTCTGACCCTGCCAGCTATTTCACATGTCAAAGGTCTAGGCTGGGGTGGTGACTCTGGCCCAGCCGTGGCCTGTGTCCCTCATCGGGAAGGGGACCATGGAGTCTGGGTAGGGGTCTGGGCACACAAAAGGCTAAGCTCCAAATGACAGTGTCACATCTGATGCCCAGTGCTGGTCAAAACCAGTCATCAGCCAGCCAGGGTCCTGTGGCCCTGGGTACTGTAGTCCGGGGTCCTGTGGTCCTGTGGTCCTGTGGCCAGGGAAACTTGCCAGAAGAAACTGGAGTCACACTGCAAAGAGATACAGATAACAGAGAAGAAGATGACATAGCTCATTGAAAATAATCAAGCCGAAGATCCTTCCTGGTTTGGTATGTTGAACACTAAGTGATAGCATCTTTTGCAGGGGCTTGCGACCTTGGGGTCTTTATAGCCACTGTAAATATTTGTTATAAATTGTTTTCAGTGCTTTATGTATTACCAGATATGGTAGGGCATGCCTGCAACCCCAACATTCCAGGAATGTGAGACAGAAGGATCACAAGTGTGAGCCCAGCCTGGGCATCTTCGGAGCTCAGCAAGACTTGTCTCACAATAGAAGATGCAGAGGCTGAGGTGGCAGCTCCGTGGGATATCAGTTCTCCCGCAGTTTCCAGCGGTGAAAAGAATGCTTTGTCCAGCAACGCAGTTATGAACAACTACATAAACTAGGTGCCTGGGGAGTACAAGAAGGGTTGAGGAAAGAGTAGGAATCTATCACCCCCTTTCTTCTGCAAAAGTAAGCCTCCTCCAAGCGGGAGGGCTGGCGTGGCTTTCCGGAGTCCTGGCACATAACATCATGTGGAAGGATGTGGTTTCTAGACTCCTGATCACCCTGGCTCCATCTGCACAGCAGAGAGGAGGCGAAACCGCATGCATTTCATCTTCATTCTGACTGGATGCTGGGGACAAAGAGGATTCTGTCATTTGTTGCTCCTTTCTTTTTAAATCCAAGGCCAGTCTTCTTGCATTTAGTGCTTTAAATCGTGCCTAATTGTTGGTTCCAGTGCAACAGCTTTCTAGCCTGCTAAGATGACTCAGGGTTTTCCTGTAGACATTTGAGAAGGACTCATGTCCGTGGAGGTGGGGACATCTCAGCAACACATGAGGACAAACACATACTTCTCCTCAGGGGCCCACAGGGCAGCTGCAGCTACCTCTGCCACGTGTGCATGCCCCCTCCTGCCAGGACCCATGCTAGAGGAGCAGCAGCTACGCAGGGCAAGGGGGCAGGCTTTCTCCCGGCACAGGCAGAGAGCGCAGGATGGCAAGTCAGCCCTTGGAGGTCACACCAGTTCTGGGGCACGTGGTGTAATGTGAAAGCTGCTGCCCTTCCTCAGGGCACAGCAAGGCCCCTGGGGCACAGACAGACACGCCCTACCCTTAGCGAGCACGACTCGCCAGCCACGGATCCAGCTGCTGTTTTTCTAGGTATGTGTCTTATGCAATGATGTTGTCGATACAAAGGTAAGGCTTCCCAAGCCGACCTCTATTATAGGTTTGGATCCTGTGCTTGTTGTTTCTCTAGATTTTATATATAAATTTTAAAAAATCTTTTATTTATTTGGTATAGGGTCTCACCAGGAAGCTTAGACTCCTAATGATCTTTCTGCCTCAGCCTCGCCAGCACTAGGATTATAGGCATGTACCAGCACGACCAGTGTCAGCAGCCAGCACGGTGCACCGCAGGTTCCGGGGCCAGCATGGCAGGCGGTACCGGAGATCAAACCTGGATCTTTACACTTGCCCGGCAGGCATTTAGACCACAGAGCTATTTCCGAAGCCCCTAGCTTTTATATATTAAATTAAAGCAGTCAGTATATTAAGTAGTCACACCTATAGTCTGCCCGCCAATAACTTAAGAGTCATAGATGGAAAAGGCTTGGGTGCTATGGTAATTATAACAACAAGAGAGCATTAACATTAACAGCATGAAGCAGAGAGCAGGACATGGAGAGGCTCCACTGGGTCACTGGACAGTGACAGGCGAGGCTGGAGCGAAAGGTGGGGACATTTATGGAGGACCCAGGCCAGAAGTCAGCTCACTGCTGGCTCCATGTGGGCACGTGGCTGATAGGAAGGTAGAGTAGATAGAGGTGGAAAAGGAAACAGCTCTAAAGTTCACTTACGTCACATCCCTGGGAGCATACGTAGGCCCTTCCCCCACCCACAGTCACCTCAGTGTCCAAGTGCATCCAAATCCCAACCACTGAAGGACCCAGCTGGTTGGATGGGCCTTGGTGATGCCAACCTGAGGAGGTGACATTGAAGCCAAGGTCTGAAGCCAAGACATGAAAGTGAGGCCCCGGAGAAGATAGGGGTGAGAAAGGCGGCTCCAGGGACTTTCCAAAGAGAAAGCCCCACGCTGGGCAAGGCATTGGGCAAACCGCACAAAGTGGTGAAGCAAGCAGAGGAGAGTGGCGTGGGATGGGGTGGAGAAGAGAAGGGAAGCCAGGGCTTCACAAGCTGTAGTAGGAAGGACTCTCCATCCTAAGATTTGCAGGTTGGCCATTGACAACTACTTTGCCATTTAAAAAAAAAAAAAAAAGTCCTTTAAAAAGGTTTTTAAAAATTTTTTTAATAAGAAAAAAAAAGGGGGTCTAGAGCTGTCATTTAGAGGTAATGCCCTTGCCATGCGTATGCGAGGCCCCTGGGTTCCAGGCCCAACCCTGAATGGAACACACACTCCAAATGATGGATCAAGAATGCAGTCAACGGAGCCTGTGAGCTGGGTAGGGCAGCCCTGTGGGAAGCCACCATAATCCTGGGGAGATTGCAGACGGGGGCAGAAGACGAGGAAGGCAGGGAAACAAAGTAGAAGGAATCAATAAGGCTGGAATCTCAGATACGGAAGCAGGGGGCAAGGACCCGTGAGGGCGACTGCAGGATTTGGATACACACTGTGAAGAGCAAAAGGGCAGGTCCAAGGAAAAGGACGGGCGGCTTTGGTATCCTAAATATTTAAACGTTTACTAGTGTCCTGATAATTCAGTGCCTTGTGGAGGGCTGAGAACACACGTTGCACCCTAATTCCCTGTGCTTTCCCTCCCCCCCATCCCTACATTCCCTTCGCCTTTACAAAAGATCTATTTTCCTGTTGCCTGTTGTCTGTTTTTACTTTACTCTCTCAATTCTTTATACCTTGGATTCCTCATGTAAGAGAAACCCGGAAATTTTTAAGCTTCAGTGTCTGATTTATTTCATTTCACATTATGGTTTAAAAGTGCATCCATTTTCCTTCAAATGATTCGAGTTTATCCTTCTTTATGACAGAAAAATACTCCACAGTATATAAACAAAACAGCACATTACCTTTATGCATTAGTCAGTGGGACACCCAGGCTGCTTCCAAGATTTAGTATGAATTGTGCAGCAGATGCGGCTATGCGTGCATCACGGGAATAGGACGTCTTTAACTCTTCGGGGAAGATACCTAAGGGATAGCCAGGTGGAGGGGCACTTCTACTTTTAATTTTCTCCAGTTCCCATTCCCACACGGAATGCAGGTGGGGTCCTCCTCCACAGCGCCTGCTAACTGATTTTTGATAGATGACCCCATCTTGTCCAGGCGGGAAGCAATCTCAGAGTGGTTTTAGTTTCCATCTCTGCTTAGCGCGGTGCTGGGCATCACTAGGGACCTGGTAGAGGTCCTGGGGTAGCCCCGTAAGGCCACGTGCGGCATGGAGCAGGGGATCTCTAGGAGTCTGTCTAGAAAGATACAGAAGCTGTGATAAGATGGGTCGAAAGCAAGGAGGCTGGGTTGTCATGGCGACCAGGGAAGAAGGCTTCCTGGCGTGCCGCGCCTACTGCACTCAAGGCTTCTAAGTCGGTCTAGTAAAGCGAGGAACAAAATGTGTCCTTGGTCTGGATTTAGCAACATGGAAAGTCGGTTGCTGAACTGTTCCCGAAAGACCCAGCGGCCACGGCTGTCCGCACCCCTGTCATGTTGATGGACGCAAGCAGGCGCAGAACGACTTTCTCGCCTTCTCTGGCACGCGACGCCAGAGCCTCGCCCCCGGCTCTGCTTGCGGAGGGAGGTGCGCCGTACACGGAACAGCCGCGTTTGATTGGTCGGTCGCAGAGCCCGGCGATTGGCCGAGACGGTGAAGGCAAAAGGGGGCGTGGCGGCGGCGGGACCTTTTCTCAGGTCCTGCTTTCGTTTTCCTGCGTCCGGTCTGCGGCCCGACCTGACTGTGCTCGGTCCAGCCGCGCCCACCTCTGCCTGAGCGCGGACCCCGCAATCGCCGGGGAGATCGAGCTTCGCCGCGGCCCGCGCCGACCCGCGGAGCCCTTCTCGCGGTGTCCGTCCCCCTTCTTGCGACGCGGTCCACTTCCTCTTGGGCAAAGTTTGACCGCCGCCCCAGCGGTGCTGGGCGAGTCCGACTCCTGTCCCGGCGGCTGCAGCCTCCACCAACCCGGCCCCTCGCTGCGCGCGTCGGCAGGTCAGTGAGTGTCTGCAGACGAACTTCTGTTGCTGTGGGACAATTAAATAATTTTGATTTTGTATTTTGGTACATGTTTTCAGTGTTCACTGATTGCATTTCTGGCGGAGAATTGGTACACCACAATACACACCTTGATCCTTTTCTCACCCTCTGGCCTTCCGTCTCTTCCGGTTCCATTTGCCAAGGATCAGCCCCCGTTTCCTGTTATCTATGTTGTGTCTTGCTCTTTATTTATAGTTTGGGTATCGCGTGATTTGTTTGACAACTTTATGGGCTCAAAGTGCATCCATTAATATGTTTCCGTGTTTGAGGGTGGAGTTAGCCAACCTCTGGGAATGTAAACCTGATATTTAGTGCCTGCAGAACTAATGCGTGTAATTGCTCTTTTAAAGATAAATTCTAGGGGTGTGGGGGGGGATAGCTCCGTGGCACAAGTGCTTGCCTGGCAAGTGCAAGGTCGTGAGTTCAAACCCTGGTCCTACAAGGTTTTTCTTTTTCACTTTAAAGAAAAGAAAGATTCTAACCTGCTTCCTTAGCGCAGTAGGCAGCTCATAAAGACAAAAATTCTAAACTCTACCAAGGAGCTCTTGGGTAGGTATATAGTCATGTAGTTTGTACTTTGGATATTGTTACTGTAGGTTATAAACATAAAACATGTAGGTTATAAACATAAAACATGTAGGTTATAAACATAAAACATGAATGACCAGCACAAACCGGGATGTACCACTCATTAATGAGATTGCTTCACAGGAGCTCCTGGAATTGTTCTGAAATTTCAGTTGAGCAAATTGCTGTGTTATTGAGCACATACTGTGTGCAGGAGTGTCCAAGGCTCAGTGACTGTTGAAAAGAAAAGGGACCCCTCAGGGCGCTGGAGCTTACACCCTGCCCAGGGTTAGAGGCGTCATAGTGCTTTGCAAGGAAGATTGATACAGGTACAGAGTGTGGCAAGGGACCATCGCGATTGTATGTGGCCAGTCTCGGACCCGAAACATTTATTATACCTTCCTTTGATTGCTGCCGAGATTGAGAGAGGCAGGGGTTTATGCAAAGGCTGTTCTGTAAGAGTTAGTGGCAGTTGGGAAAGCACAAATGTTGGATCCGCCCAAAAAACATGAATAGTTTAGGAGCCTGCAAGATAGCTTAGCAGTCTAAAGTGCCTGCTTAGGGTGACCACAGTTTTATTTCCTGCATCTGGCCTCGCTAGCCCTGTCCTCAGGGCCAGCTGAGCCAGAAAAGAAAAAAAAAAAAAAAAAAAAAAATCACACACACACAAGTAGTTTGGTGTCCAGATTGCTTTGTTGATAGATGAAGATGTGTGGGATGGGGTGGAAATCAGCCTCAGAAGGGACAGTTAGAGACGTTGTATACCGGAGCTTCAGTGGCCAGATGCGGAGGCTAGAGGTTGGAGGCAGGAGGAGGAGCGGACCCTGATTTGGAGGTGATGGTGGGTGTTTGGGCTGCTCCCTCGGTTGGTACCAGGTTTCCTGTGAAGACAGGATTGTCTCTGAATGTGTGAACCTGAATGTACTGATTCACCTGCTGTGTGCCAGGAACCCTGTACATTAGCTCATGCAGCGAGTTACTGAGTTTCCTTGGCTTCTAGGGAGGGACTCAGCCTCCCACTGCCAGGAGGAGGAAGAGAGTGACAGGTCTGGAGCCTTCTCTCAGACAAGATAAAGTTAAAGTGAAAAATGCAGTTGCTGTAGCAGGAGGTGCCCGGGTGGCCGTGACTCCGTCTTAACTGGTGTTGTCATAGTAGCTAGTGTGTGAGGCTACCCAGCTCCTCGCTCTTTGGGCGGATGTGGGCAGAGTCCATGTGACTTGCTCGTCCTCACCTGCATGCTCACAGCAGCCCTGCATCCCATCTCAGCCAGGGTTAAGGGATGGGTGTGACCGTCGTTTTTCCAAATGGATTTTTGGACATTTTTTTTTAAATACGAGGAACTGAACTTGGAATCTCACACATGTCAGGAAGGCGCTGTGCCACTGAGCTAAATCCCAGCCTCCTGGACTTTCTTCAGTCAGGATTTTGTAATGTTTAAACTTGGAACCACCAAATAAAACTGAACTAATAGCTACCCAAAGAGGTAAGTATTGCATTACCATTTCAGGTTGCATGTAATATTGTTATTTTCATCTTTAAAGGTTGTCACTGAAATTTAAGAGTTCTTTGTGCCAGATTTGTTGCTTGCTATAGACAAAAAGTATATCTCTTTTAAAATGTGCAGAGGGCCTGCCAAATAGCTCAGCAGACTAAAGCGCCTGCTTAGACAGGTGCGAGGACGGGGCTTTGATCCCAGGTGTTCGGTGCCAGCCCCTCCCCTGGGGCACAATGAAACAGTGACTAAGACTGAGCGTGGTGGCCCGTGCCTATAATCCCAGCTCTTGGGAGGCCAACAACAGGTAGATCACTATAAGTCTAATCTGTGTAGTGAGACTCTGTAGTCCCTGTACTAAAATATATTACAATAATAATATCATAATGATAAAATGTGCAGAACGAAATAATTAACTTTACCATGTGAATTATAAAATACAAAATACCAAAAGTATTTGGGGTTAAATTATAATTATGCTGTAATTTGTAGGAGAGCAGCTTTGAGAGAGCTCTCGTGACTTGTCTTTAATAACACTTTCCATTCATTTATTTGATGAAAGTACAAAGTTATCTTAAAGTCCCACTTACTGGACAATTACTTTGTGCCTGATATTGTACTGGGGCTACAACAGTGAACACAAATGCCCCCAAATACTTCCCTTCATGAGGCTAAGACAGACAATAATCAAAATTACTATATGAGAGGGTATAAGTCCTGAAAAGAAAAACGCTTTGGAGAAAAGAGCCCATTTTCCAGGGTGAGAGGTGATTGCAGACACAGGAGGTAGCCCAAGGTGGTCCTGATACGTGGACCCTGGAGTAAAGACCTGAAAATGTGTGTCCTGGAGAAGAAAAGGCTTTTGAGCAAAAATTCAGTTAAAAGGCAGACCCCACATCTAGGCACCATTTAAATACTATGTCTCAGAGGCCCACGCTGGCCCCAGTGAAGCTGGGTAGGAAGGCAGTGGAGCGAGGGGCGTGCGTTGGAGCCAGGGGCCTCGCTCACCGTGTGCTCTTCCTCCCGTAGGATGTCTCAGTGGTACGAGCTCCAGCAGCTCGACTCCAAGTTCCTGGAGCAGGTGCACCAGCTGTATGATGACAGCTTCCCCATGGAGATCCGACAGTACCTGGCCCAATGGCTAGAGAGGCAGGACTGGTGAGCAAAGCTTGGTGGACAAGGAGGAGAAGCTTATCCGGGCTTTGAGGAATACTGGTTTGAGGGGATGAATTGCCTTCTTAGCCAAAAATTTGATTTTAAAGAGGTCATGTATCTTTTTTTTTTTTTTTTTTTTTTTTTTTTTTTTTTTTTTTTGTCTTTTTGAGACAGGGTCTCACTATGCAGTTCAGGCTGGCCTTGAGCTCACTTTTGTAGCCCAGGCTGGTCTCGAACTCGCACCAACCCTCCTGCCTCAGCCTCCCGAGTGCTGGGATTACAGGCGTGAGCCACCACGCCCGGCAAGGTCATGTATCTTTATGAAGCTAAATTCTATAGTCCTGGGGCACTTTTACAGAGTTTTATTAAATTTGGGTGTAATACATATTTGCAAATGCTTCGGAGAAGTTGAGTAAAGCTGGCACCAGTTTTCTGCCTCTGTAACACTCAGGTTATGGAAAGAACTAGGTTTTTTTTTTTTATTTTGTTTTTTGTCTTTTTCAAGACAGGGTCTCACTATGCAGTTCAGGCTGGCCTTGAGCTCACTTTTGTAGCCCAGGCTGGTCTCGAACTCGCACCAATCCTCCTGCCTCAGCCTCCCGAGTGCTGGGATTACAGGCGTGCGCCACCAAGCCTGGCTTGAAAGAACTAGTTTAAAAGAAATAGTTAAAAGCAAATTGTGATTAAGTATTGATTAAAAATATAAGGTAATAAAAGTAAATGTATTGTTTGCTGGCCGAGAAGTCCAGAACATTCTGAGACTGTCTGACCCACAGGGATGGCCCTGTTGATTTTTCTCATGAACTAATTGTTGAGAATAGCTTCTTATACAATCTCTTAGGCATTGTACAGTTTTCTAAGCCAGTTTTGTATACTAAAAATTCTACATAAATTGGCTAAAGGCATTAACATTATAAAAAGGGGAAAAAAGGTGAGGGGGGAACCAGTGAGATAGCTCAGCGGACTAAGTGCCTGCTTAGGCAAACGCAAGGACCAGGGTTTGATCCCAGACACCACATGCCTGAGCTGCCACTGAGTCCAGAGTGGTGGTACACACCAGTAATCCTAGTGCTAGGGAGGCTGAAAATAGGGTCACTATGAGTCTAAGCTGCATAGTGAGACCCTGTACCAAATAAATATGAATTAATTAGTTAATTAAAAAAAAAAAAAAAAAGAAAAACCAGACCTAAGAAATGCTTGAAAAATTACTTTCTAGTCATTCCAGTAACGAACAGTGTTTGTTTAAGCAGCACCTAGAATGAGCCGTGCCTCTCTCTCTCCTAGGGAGCACGCGGCCACGGACGTGTCCTTCGCCACCATCCGCTTCCACGACCTCCTGTCGCAGCTGGATGACCAGTACAGCCGCTTTTCCTTGGAGAATAATTTTTTACTGCAGCACAACATAAGGAAAAGCAAGCGCAACCTTCAGGTATGGCCTGGGTTCGCGATCGCGTGGCTGCATCCTACGCTTGCCCTGCGCGTGGCTTCCAGCTCAGGGCAGGTGGCTGAGCTAGATGTGAACCCCTACCACATCCGGGAGAGTTCCAGGAAATGCCCATCCGTTCTGGGAACACACTGGGAGTTTAGTGTTAGGAGTGTCACAGGTAGGTGTCAATAATAGAGGGAGAAAAGTCAAGCCTGGTTTTGCTAAATATTGTTATTTGAACAAAGAGAAGGGTGTTGGTTTGAGGAGCAATGAGCCAGCCTTAGTGACAGCTTCAGCTGCAGGGACCTCAGCGATTGGCCAGGTCCCAGGGGCACAGATGAGGGCTTTTCCCTAGCTCAAAAAGGGGAAAAAAAGATGGTGGAAGAGAAAACCAGAGGGCAACCCAGACCCGAGAATGAGCTGCAGAGTTTTAGAAGTTGCTCACCGCCACCACCTGAGCCTGCTGTTAGCCTAACATCCACATTGATTAGTTTCTTTGTCAAGGGCTCGACTTCTGCTTTACCAGGGGCAAAAACTATCGTTTTCTTGTTTTCATTCTACACAACCAAACTGTCCACTTTAGACCATTGGAAACAGTTAGTGGGTAAATCAGATGAACTTGACAGAAATTTTCTGTCCCTTAGACTTTGCCTGGATAGACCTGTGACAAAGAGCCACACATGACGGTTCTGGGCATCCAGGCAGTGACAGTGGGAACAGAAAGACAAGAGGGATAATTTATGCCTGAGTCAGCACAGAGGCCAAAAGATACAGTAATTGTGGCCTACCGCAGATAGTTCCTATATAATTTTTGTTGCCACAGGACCCTAGTGGAGGAATATCAATACAGGAAAATACCAACATAAAAATCTTTTAGAGATGGCTGGGAATGTGCCTCAGTGCCAGAGCGTGTACCTGGTTAAATTTCTAATTTGCAGAAAAACATTTATATGTATGCATGTACAAACTTTGTTTTTAATCGAGAAGTACTTTAGGGCCTGCACTGAATTGATAAGTGAAGACCATTTTTGTCCCAGTTTGAAAAAAGTGTGTTGATGAAAGCAAAGCAGCTTATATGAAATTTGATCAATGAGAAATAAGGTTTCTCGGGGAATATAAACAAATGCATACTCATTTATAATATGTGATGGCCTAAACATTCTGAACTTAATCAGCTTTCATTCCAGCCACCCAGTAATCTTGCTATTCTAACCTCTCGGTTTTGTGCTAATCGCTAAATTCTTCTACCTAGGATAGTTTCCAAGAAGACCCAGTGCAGATGTCTATGATCATCTTTAACTGTCTGAAGGAGGAGCGGAAGATTTTGGAGAATGCCCGGAGATTCAATCAGGTACCTTTGATTCTAATGGAACACTGACAGTTAAAATGAAAATTCGTCTACTTACTCACCCCACACTTAGCATCGAAGCCCGGGGCAGGGCAGTGGTCTGTATCTCTCTGGTTTTCCTGTCACCAGAAGGAAGGAGAGCTCAGGTCTGGAGAGTCTGTAGACCAGGCTTTAAAAGTGATCCTTGCCTAATGGCACTGGCTTCTGGTAAGGGGTGAGGCCACACAGGCACTCCCTGAAAGCTCCAATGGAGGCCCCATGCTGGGCTGATGCGTCAGGGTCAGGCACTTCTCCAAGCTGCTGACTCAGCCTGGAGTCAGGCTGAGGACAAGAGGGTTTCTGCAGCCATCCAGGGAATCCACTCCGAGACAGTAGAGGGGAAGAAGTAGTAAGTTTTGTGGGAGAAAAAGAGGTTGACTGCAAAACCAGGTGCTTTAGAAAGGGCAACTGAAATGAACACACACTTCTCCGAAGTACAAGTGGCGCAAAAATTCATTAAAGAGTGCTCAGCATTGCTGCCATTAGGGAAAACAGCGCTGAGATTCCAGCTGACCCTAGAAAGAATGGCTGCTGTCCAGAAATCACATAGTAATAATGCTGGTGAGGCCTTAGAGGGAGAGAGATCCCTCTGCACTGCTGATGGGAATGTAAACACTATGGACATCGGTAGGAGATTCTTCACCAAAAAACCTAAAATCAGAGATTCCCCCGGACTCGGCCCTCCCCCTTCTAGGTATCTTCCCAGAAGAGTTGAGGACATCATAGTCCAGCGAGCCATGCACACCCATGTTTGTCTCAGGACGTGGCACGTGGCAGGCAGTCTACTCTTCTGTTGCCTCTTACATTGGTGGTGGCTGGTCAGTGCATGGTAAGCCAGATCGCAGAAGCAGCCCAGGATCCATAGCAAGTGGATGGATGGATAATGTGTGGGATTTGTGCCGGAGTACTAAGGAGCCAGAAGGAACTGACTCGAGTCATCTTTGGGAAAACGGATGCACCTGAGACCATGGTAGAATAAATCCGATCCACAAGCGTCACCGTCAGCCAAGAAGCCTAAATAAAGAGAGAAATGAAAGATAGATAATGGGACCCAGGAAGATCAATCTTGTGCAAAAGAGAAGCACAAGATGGAGAAAAGGGGGGCAGGCAAGGGGAGAGAAAGGAGTCACCGGGATGTGCACCAGCTCCCCACAGGGAGTGTGAGCCTTCCGTACTGCACACAGGCTCTGACCAAAGATAAAAAGGAAGAAAAGAGGCAGAGACTTTGTTTTGACCACGTTTGAGACACCTATTAAGTATTCAAGATTGTTAAGTAAATGAGTCAGAATGGTGTGGGTTCCGGAGGCGCTGGTCCCACAGGCTTTCGCTGTGGTCTCTCGGTCCCACAGGCCATCCAGCTGTCAGGGAGCAGCAGCCGTTTTCTACAGTGGCCGTGGTATTTGCTGTTCCATTCTTGCACAGTAGAGTGGTGAGGACAGCTGAGCAGTGGGTCATTGTGAAACCATGTGGCACTAGTTGTTGTGACTGAAGCCAGTGTGACCTCGGCGAGAATCTAGAGGACACAGTGGGCGGTACCCCCAGGTGCTTTTCACAACTGGCAGCGAAATGAATCCGTGCCCGTGGGAACCTCAGATAGTCGGGGCGGGGTGCGGGGAGTCAGATCCTGGGGGAGAGGCACCCCACAGGTATGGCTCCCATCAGGCTAGTCAGAAGTAGATGCCCACACAGGCAGAAGGACTTGTGGATCTGCCCTTTCTGTGTAGCTGGAGAAGCCCCTTGGTGCTGTGTGAAGCCTGAGACAGAATTTTCACCACACATTGTCATTCCTGATAATACAGTTGAGGTATTTTAACGTCGGCTACTCCACTGTATAAAATGAAGGGAAACTCTGTGAATAGAATACCTAAATCGGATAAAGATGGAACAAAAAAGGAAATTATAGGCCAACTTCATGTAGGATTGTCAGCATAAAAGGTTCACTAGAATATCAAGGATCGAAGTTAAATACTACATGACAGAAATAGGATATTATGGAGGTGTTAAGATTTATTATTACAGCTTACTAGGGTAGCCCCTCACTGGGAAGTCCATTAATGGTGTCCCTGTCTTAGCAAATATTAGGAGCAAAAGCTTTTGCTTCTCTTCACAGGTACTGGGCTTTTGGGTTAGCTCAGTGGTATAAGCACCTATGCTGGCAATCCCAGTCATGCACAAGGGACGGTGGTTTAGTCCCCACACCCACCCTTAAGGCGGCTTGAGCCAGCCAAACAAACAAAAAAACCCTTCTCTTGACAGGTACTGAAAGGGATCTTAACCCCATTTTCTTATTAAAACAAGGGGAAAATGCCCCTTGAGATAGGAATTGATGGACACCTCTTCAGTGTACTGAGATACACACATCTCAGTTGTGGAGATGGCATTTTTACTCAGCTGGGAAATTCTAGCGAGTGAGAAGCACAGGGCAGGGACGCCCGCTGTTTCTGTTGCCCCTTACGTTGGTGGCACTTGGTCAGTGCAGTTAGACAAGGAAAAACCACTGTAAGCATCACAATTTAAAATATAAAGATAATTTATAACAATAATATGATGGAAACCAAAGTAGCAACAGGTTGTTTTCTGGTTGTTAGTAGAGTGATTCCAACTTTCATGTGGAAAATCAACACACAAGAATAGCACAGAAATTCCTAAAATGGTCAGCCCATGAAATGCGGCTGGCCTTGGTGGTGCACCGCATAGCTTCCATAGTAAGCAAGGCTCAGAAGCTCGGGTATATAAATAGACAGTGGGAGGTAAAAGAAACTCTGGAAATAAACCCAGATGCATAGAAAATCTATGATTAACATCGCAACCCCAAGGGCTGGCACTGAATGCAGTTAAGGCGTGGATAGGCAGGCAGAAGGAGTAAAATTCGCACCTGTACCCAAGAATTAGCTTAAAGAATTTCAGAGATCCAAAAGTCACATGGAAGCCTCGGTGTGACATTGCACAGCAGAGTGACTAAGTAATAATTATGTACTAAGGGCATTAACTTTTCACCACAAAGGAATGATAGATGACTGAGGTGGTAAACATGCCAGCTCTGAACAGTGTATGGGGTACACATACATTAAACCACCATGTGCTGCGCCTTTGTGGTACTCAGCTTCTTTGTATCTGTTTTTATTTTTATTTTATGTGTTTGGTACCATGGCTCACTATGCACCTGGGAGTCATAGTGGTCCTCCTGTTTTCATCCTCCCTGGCACTGGGATGATATGCACGTGCCACCACTCCTGGTCTCAGGGGCCGGCTCAGCGCGCCCAGGGGTGGGGCGAGTGCTGCATGCAGTGCCAGGGATGGAACCTGGTCCTTGAGCCTGCCTAAGCAGGTGCTTAGTCTGCTGAGCTATCTCACCAGCCCTAAGTGTATAGCTTTAAAAAGATAACTTATTTCTAAGTGCAAAAATCAAGTTTAAAAAATGGAATCTTGCAAGTGCAGTGGAAGAAATAAATTCACAATCTTTCAATAGGAGAAGACTTTAAAGTGAAATGTAGGTATTGAGAAAATAAGACTGGTAAGCTTGAATGCATTAAAAACTCCCACATAGAATCTGAACTTGAAGGAAGGAAGATGTTTTGCTTGGAAGTAAGAAAGATCTACCCGCAGAAATTTTACTGTGCTAGGGCATTAAGCTAAACAGAAGGTGACACCTGTCTAGAGGCTAATCTCTATGAAAAGAGGGACTGTCATGTGTGTCACCAACCCCTAGCCCTGGAGAGTGCCTGCTGTGTCTCCTGTGTGTGCTAAATAACTAAATCAGGGTCCTCAGGATATGATGAGATGCTGTCCCACTGAAGTCTTGGTTCTTCCTTGGGGCAAATACCTGACACAGCTTAGAGGTGCAGAGGTTCTTTTGGGTTCACGGTTACAGTCCATGGTCAGCGGCAGAAGGGCGAACAGCAGAAGAGCAGTTCATGTCTGGGTGACAAACAGAGAGGAAGGAGCTGAGGAGAAAAGAACACTTGCGGTCCCCCCACAACCTGCCTCCTCCTGCCAGGCCCTGCTCCCAACAGTGCACCTGGCTATACTGTCCGCCTGATTCAGTCACCTTCGCAAGACCCTGCCTGTGAGTTCGTGAGGCCTTAGGGGACAGTCACAGTCCAGACTGTAACCGTTACTGTGCAACTGTGTGAATCGATGGAAAGTTCTAGAAATGCTATTTGTTTCAGCCATGAGCTGAACTGTGACTCTGTAGCCTTCCTAGCAGTTTGCCAGCGGTTTTTCAGGGCTTCGGGAACTGAGCCTTTGATATCTATGTGGGAAACCTAGTACTACATGTTGGCAGGTCTCAGAGGCAGGGAGGACCCTGACTTGACTGTGAGCATTAACCACACATTTCTTATTACAGGCCCAGGCAGGGAACATTCAGAACACTGTGATGTTAGACAAGCAGAAAGAGCTTGACTGCAAAGTCCGAACTGTGAAGGACCAGGTCATGGTGAGCACTGAGCGAATCCGTGCCTTTCTCCTGTAATTTCGAGAGTGGAAACATGTTTCTGTATTAGTCCCTTTGTACTCGCCGGGACATGATATCTGATGCCCACACCTTAACGGGAGGAGGAGCTTAGTTAGCTCAGGACTCCAGAGTTCATTCTGTGGCTCGTCAGCTCGAAGGCAGGGGCCGTATGGCAGAGGAGGGGCAGAGGGCAGCAGCTGGCACCACAGCAGCCGGATGCAGAGCAAGAAACAGAGAGCTGGGGATGGGACCACACCCTCCCAGGCCGAACCCCAGGCCCCCTCCCCCAGCCAGCCTGAGTCTCAAGAGCACATTTAGCTACTGAATCCACTGAAGAGCGTAACCCAGCCAAAACCCCGTCACCTTCCAGACACGTGAGACCACTCACTTCTTTTGGGGACATTTGAATCTGGACCGGAAACGGTTTCAGTTACCTGAGCGTAAACCTAGTCATTGGTAATGCGAAGTATTTGAAAAGAAAAACTATGCCACAGGTCCAAATTAGAAGGAAACAGATTGGTAGGACCAGCGATGGGTGCGGCTTCTCAGGGCCACTGTTGTAACTTCCATGCACCGAGCTGATCCTTCTCTTCCTTCCAATATCACGCAGTAAATTGTTGGCCCTGCCTCCGTTGTCCAATAAATGAGATGTCAGACGTCACTTTTCTAAATGGCTCTTTCATTCTATAGCCCTTAAATCAGGGTGTTTCTGGGGTCAAGCCAAGCTCCCAGGATAGGCACGGCCCATCCTCCTCGCGTCCTTGTTTTAATCACAGACTTGCAGGAGGAGCAAGAAAAACATTTCACTGAAAGAAATCCTGGTACATTTCTGAGCAGAATAAGACATCCACAGCAGTTTTCAGCTCACCCTTCCTAGGCAGGTGGTGGAAGCAGAGGGCTGCGGCAGTGCCTGGTCGGGACAGTCCTGCCCTTTGCCTGTGTGATGACGGCTTGGCTTTGCTCCTGTTGCCAGCAGCATCTTTTCAAACCCAAATTCATCAGAACAGGTGGATCCTTCCTCCTCCTGGGCGAACACGCCATTCAAGTCAGCCGGGTCCAGAGCTAGCCAGAGAGAATAATGTGTAGAGATGTGATGGGATCCAAAACAAGCAGGGCTCCTCTGTGGAGCGAGTATGGAATTCGTTGTCCAGCTGTGTCTGAGGGTGGCAGAGAACTCTGTTTAAAGTCACACCAGGATAGCGGACGTTACAGCGGGGGTGCTGCAGGTAGACAGATGTGCAGTCCCCTCCGCACTTGTAAGGATGGAGGACGTTTTCCACACGAGCTTAATGTTCCCTGATGTACACATCACACGGAAGTTGTTAAATCCTGAGACAGTCTCAGAAATGATTAGAAAGTGTCAACACTACGATCCCTAAGCAGGCATCGACAGTTGGAGAACTAACACATTCTCTTTTCTTAAAAAATGGGACCACACACTGTCTCAGTTACTTTTCTCTCGTTGCTGGGTCAAAAATGTCCAACACCCAAAATGAAGGATGGAAAGGTTTGTTTAGCTCCCAGTTAAAGGAGGTTTCAGTCCATACTCGGCTGGCTCCAAGGCACATGGCAGAGGGCAGCCGTTCATGGCCTTGGAAAACAGCAGAGAATAAAAAGGGAGGAGCAGTAACTGCCTCTGCTAGCACACCTCTCTCCTTTGCTCACATTGTGTTCAGATTATTGGGCCCAGGGTGGGTGTAGCTCTCAGGCATGATCCCAGCATTGGATTGTGAATTAATCACTGACTCTGGAAGCCACTCCATGACTGCATGCGGCTTGGGGGCACAACCAGGAACCAGGCACAAAGCATAACATTTACTAGTGAAGTAGATGCTACCTTGCGTTCTGTCTGATGCGCCCTCGTAGGACCGGCAATCATCACCCGTTCTTTCTGGGCTCTGTAAAGCAGTAGTCTGTTTGCTGAAGCCTTCACAAACCGTGATCAGTGAAATGCATGTTTACGTCTTTATTTGTAGAGCATAGAGCAGGAGATCAAAACCCTAGAAGATCTGCAAGATGAATACGACTTTAAGTGCAAAACCTCGCAGAACAGAGGTAAGAGTTAACAGAGCCGGTCTATTGGCTGCGTATTTTTCCATTATGCCAAATAACAAACAAACAAAACAAAGTCATTGCCTGTGCGCCAGTGATTGACCATATAGTCCTGGGTGCCTGATGATCCCGGCTTCTCGTCCTTAAGCTATCTTCCACTGACATTGTGGGCCCGGTTGTGCCTGTGCCAGGCTGCCCTGTGCCTGTAGAATGTTCCGTACCCCTGGTAGTGCTGGAGGCCAGGAGCATGACCCTCTTAGCTCCAGTAGTGACACCCAAATAGCAGCAGACCTTGCCAGATGTCCCAGGGTAACGGGGTCTGAGCCATCCCTAGTCAGTAACCACTGGCTGTGACGCACTCACTGTATGTCTTGTGTCTGGGTTCCC
>PVJA010017626.1:0-41350 GCA_004027025.1 Myocastor coypus | reverse complement strand
AGAGAGAGAGAGAGAGAGAGAGAGAGAGAGAGAGAGATGGTATAATATTTGGGCCTGGGGAGATAGCTCAGGGGTGTAATTGTCTGCCTGCCAAGTGCAAGGTCCTGAGTTTGATCCCGGTTCTGAAAAAAATAATAAAGGAAAAAACAAACAAAAAACAAAAACTATGTCCTTTCAAATAAATTCATTCCCTTTTACCCATGTCTATTGTGCCCTTCAACTTTGATTTTTCTCTTTCTCATACTAAGGAGACAATGTAATATTTTCAAATGTGGGTCTTTGCTATTTTACTTAAGAGTATGATTTCTAGTTGCATCCATTTCCCAATGAAAGACTCAAACCTATCCTGTGTCGTAGCTGTGTAAAGCTGTGTTAAAATATCAAATCTTCTTTTTCCGTTCTTCAGCTAATGGGTGTCAGATTTGGTTTCCAGATTTAGCTATGACAAACTGTGCTGCTATAAACATGGGTGCACATATATCTCTGTGTTATGATGTTTTCTTTTCTTCTGGAAAAATACCCAGGAGGGGAATAGCTGGCTTGAATGGAATGTCCAATTCTAGATTTTTAAGGAATCTCCACACTGATTTCCATAGCAATTGTACCACTCTGCACTCCCTCCAACAATGCAGAAGGGTTCCTTCTTCTCCTTAGTCTCTCCAACATTTGTTATTGACTGACTTTTTGATGTTAGCCATTCTTTCAGGGGTAAGGAGTAATCTCAGGGTTGTTTCAATTTGCATTTCTTGAACGATGAATGATATTGAACATTTTTTCATATACTTACTTGTCATATCTATTTCTTACTCTCAGAAGTGTATATTCATCTCAGATGCATATTTTTGGATTGAATCTTTGAATTTTTGGAAACTGATTTTTTTTAATTGTTTACATGCTCTAGATAGAAGCCCTTTGTTGGAGGGACAGAGAGCTATGATTTCTTTCCCAGTTCATTGGTTTATTTTTACTTTGTTGGAGACTTCCACTGAAATGAAGAAATTTTTCACAAATATCAGGTCCTAGTTGCAGAATCTTTGAAGAATTTTCCAAGCAGTCTGATTTTTGTTCAGGAACTCTCTACCTACCAATATATTTTTATGATTTCTACCTACATTTTCCTTCAGAACAGTTAATGTTTTTATCTTAATATTTAAAACTTTGAACCATTTTGTTCATGCATGGTGATAGGCATGGGTCTCGTTTTAGCCTGTGGCATATGGAAAACTCGTTTTCTAGTGCCATTTATTAAAGAGGCTATCTTTCTTCCAGTGCGTATATCTGAACCTCTTTCCAAACATAAGGTCGCTGAGTACATTTGCAATTGTGTCTGCATCTTCAGATGTCTCTCTTTGCTTCCCAGGTCTGTCTCTGTGTCATTACCATGCTGATTTTATCACAGTAACTTTATAGTATAAATTCAGGACAGGGATTTTGATACTTCCTGCCTTTACTTTGTTTTCCAGTATTGCTTTTGATATTGTGGGTCTCTTCTGGCTCCCAATGAATTTGAGGAAAGTTTTCTCTAGCTCAGTGAGCTATATTAATAGTATTTTAATCATCATTGCATAGAATGTGTATAACAACTTTGGATGTATGCCCATTTTCATGATGTTGTTTCTTCCTAGCCAGAATCATGAAATGTATTCCATTTTCTCAAATCTTTTTCAGTGTCTTTTCTAAGAGCACCATAATACTCACTGTATGAATCTTTTATGTTCTTTGTGAGATTGACTTTAGAGTATTTCATTTTTTGGATATTATTATGAAAGCATGGTTTTCCTAATTTCTATCTCAGTGTATTCATTGTGTACAAAAATACTACTGAGTTTTAGGTGTTATCTATATTTCCTGGTATATTGCAAGAATTTGGTGATTAACTCTATAAGACTCCTGGTGAAGTTTTTGGATCCTCTGTGTAGAGTATCATGTCATCTTTACATCATGACAATTTCACTTCTTTTTTTTCCAGTCCTTATGCCTTTTATTTTTCTCTGTTATCTAATTGCCCTGAATAATATTTCCAGAACTATGTTAAATAGTTTGGGAGATTATGAACATTGATGTGGTTTATTACATTTATGGATTTGTGTATGTTGAATCATCCCTGCATTCTGAAATGAATCCCACTTGGTCATGATATGTAATACTGCTGATGATTTTCTGCTTTCTGTTTGCTAGTAATTTATTAAGGATTTTTGCATCTATATTCACTAGAGAGATTGGCCAGTATTTCATTTTTTATATACTATGGCCAGGTCAGCCTGCCCTGGATGTGAGGCTGATGCAGCATGTGGTGCCAGGGATCAAACCGTCGTCCCTGTAATTGTCGAAACTTGCCGAAGCAGGCACTTTAGACTGCTGTGCTATCTCATTAGCCCTATATTTCTTTTTTTATCTGAATTTTCTTTGCTTTTGGAATCAGAATGATACTTGCCTATAGGATTGAGCTTAGAATAATTGCTACCCTTTCATTTCTCAAGTGAGGTTATTCTGAGTTTGCATATCTTCTGACTCACCTTTGGCTTTATTTTGAACCACGGATCAAGCCCAGGACCTTGCATACTTCATGCAGGCACTTGTGCCTGTGAGCTATCTCCCTGTCCCACCTTTGGCATTTTATATATATCTACCAAACTGTCCATTTCCTGTGTGTTTTCCATCCTGTGAAAGTAAAGATTTTAAAGTGGGTATTGATGATCTGAATTTCCCTAGGATTCCTAGTGAATTCACATTTTCTTTCATTTTTGCATGAATTTAGTTTTTTTCTTTCCTCTTTGGATTAGAGTGGCTAGGGGTTTATTAATTTATTTTTTCTATCAAAGCACAAACTGTTTGTTTGATTTATTCTTTTTATTGTTTTCTTTGTCACCAGCGCATTTATTTGTGCTCTAATCTTTATAACTTCCAGTCTTCTTTGTTCTCCAACTTCCTTCCTTTCTCTTTCTTTCTCTCTCTCTTTCTTTCTTTCTTTCTTTCTTTCTTTCTTTCTTTCTTTCCTTCCTTCCTTCCTTCCTTCCCTCCTTCCTTGTTCTTTTTTTTTCTTTTTGAGACAGAGTTTCACTATGCATTTCAGGCTGGCCTGAAACACACTTTATAATTGACCTCAATTTCATGACAATCCTCCTGCTTCAGCCTCCTGAGGACTGGGATTATAATTATGCATCGCTACATCCAGCCTTTCCCCATCTCTTGTCATTTTTCCTTTTCAGAAAGTTCTACACCCCTAATGCCTATTATCTTAAATTTGCTCTTTATTCATAATTTGAATTTCTCATATAAGAACAACAAATGTGATAATAAAGAGTGTGTCTCATTTATTTCACTATAAATAATAGATTCTTTTTGCATCTATTTTCTTTTTTCTTTAGTGTATTTTAGTACGGGCTCTATAGGATCTCACTACACAGATCAGACTTGTAGGGATACTCTTCTGTTTCAGCCTCCAAAATTCTGGGATTATAGGCATGATGCACCACACTCAGTTTCAACTGTGGTCTCAGTGAGGGCTGAGTTCAGGGCTGACATGGTAGGCCAGGAATCGAAACCTCATCCCCTGTGTTTGCCTAAAGCAGGTGCTTTAAGCCGGGTGTGGTGGCACACACCTGTAATCCCAGCACTCGGGAGGCTTACGCAGGAGGATCAGTGCGAGTTCGAGACCAGCCTGGGCTACAAAAGTGAGCTCAAGGCCAGCCTGAACAGTATAGTGAGACCCTGTCTCAAAAAGACAAAAAAAATAAATAAATAAAGCAGGTGCTTTAATCAACTGTACTATCTGGATGGCCTGTGAATCCATTCTCCTAGAGATAATTCATTTTTCTTAAAGCAGAGTACTGCTTCATTGTGTATGAACACAACATATATTTGCCAATACATCTGTTGCTGGACATATAGGCTGCGCCTCAATTTTAGCTATTTTGATCTATGGTGCTCTGAACATGGGCATGCAAGTAGCACTGTACTATAGTGTTTTTAATTGTTTTAGGAAGATTCCTAAAAACCTAATAGCTGTATTAAATGGAATTTTTCACTTCTCTCTCTCTCTCTCTCTCTTTTTTTTTTGTTTTTTATGAAAAGTGCCTCACTATATAATGTAGGCTGATCTTTAGCTCACTGTGTAGCCCAGCCTGGCTTAAAACTTATAGCAATCTTCCTGTCTCAGCCTCACGGGTGCTGATATTGGTACATGCCATCACACTTGTTTTAATTTTAGAAGAAATTTTCATATGGATTTCCACTGTAATTGTAATAGTTTATCATTCCTCCAACAATATAGGAAAGTTTCTCTTTCTCTTTAATGATAACAGTATTTGTTAATATTTGATTTTTGTTGACTGTTATTCCTTGAATGATAAAATATAATTTCGGTGTTTCTTTTAATTTGCAGTTTTCTTATGCTCAGTGATATTTAACATTTTTGCATGTGTTTATGTGCCATCAGTGCAATTCCTGTGAAGTGTCTACTCATTTTGCTTGCCAACTTTTCCACTGAGTCTTCAGTTTTCAATAAAGTTACCTAGCTATTTAGAGGCTCATGAACTTTATTATTTTTTTTTAATTTTATTTATTTCTTGTTTCAGAACCTTTGTTTGTTTATTCATTCATTTTTATGGCCGGCTCAGCCCGCCCTGAGGGCAGGGCTGGCGCAGCATGTGGTGCCCGGGGATCGAACCACGGTCCCTGAAGCCGCCCAAGCTTTCCCAAGCAGGCGCTTTACACCACTGAGCCATTCCACCGGGCCCAAGAGGCTCATGAACTTTAAAGAGTATATTTGTAAGAGTAGAAAGCATGGAGAATTAAAGAAGGTAAAAGGCAAAATCTGAAAACCTCAAATAATGGTATATAGAGAAGAAGAGAGAAAAGTGAGATATGGGTTCCCTTGAGAAGAAAAAGGCAATTAATAATGTTATGGAGTAGTCAGTTCAATGAATGATCAAAGAAAAGGAGGAAAACATAATCACATCAGAGTGAAGGAAATAAAGATAGGAGGAAGAGGAAAAGAGGGAAGGAAAATATGAGAGAAAATAAGGCTTAAAGGAAAAAGAAAATCTTCCAAAAACCTCAATGATGGGATCACAGAAATAATAACAGTAAAACAAAACAACAACAAAAAAACTGTAGCCCATGTGGGACAGGCACCCCTGTTTTTGAATGAGTGACTTCTTTCCAAGATTTGCAGTCTTATCATTCAGCCAATCACACATTTCTTTTTGCTGCATGCATGTGTGTGTGTGTGTGTGTGTGTGTGTGTGTGTGTGTGTGTGGTATCAGGGATGAAACTCAGGAATTTGTGTTTGCCAGGCAAGCACTTATTGCACTAAACTATCTCCCCAGCCCCAGACACTCATTTCTTCACTGAAGTTTCAGGCTATATATTTTTGAGGCACCCTCCAGGCACCAGAGGCTATTCTGTCTAGGCTGTTCTGACCTTCCAGACCAAGGTGTGTTGTTGCTCACACCAGGAGATGGGAAACTCAGCACTGTGCTCTCTACTGGATGTAGGCTGTGAACACTTCAAATCAACTGTTGGACTTAATGTCACTGGACATGGGGTCTGGTTGCTTCTTTCTGTATGAATTAGGCTCACTCTGGATTGGGTCAGTTGGCTAGTCTTCACAGCTGCTGCACCGTGCACAGGAAAAGAAAAATGTGAGCCATCTTGGAAGTGGTGGATGGTCTGAACCTTGTGCTAGTAGGTGGCGATAGGGGAATTTATCCTGCGTCGCTCTCCTAACCTGCCTAGAAATTTCTTGGATGAAATATATTACTCCCTCCATGACTTCTACTCAGTGAAAAAATAATCTACATGTAAATATCAGGAAATTGATGAAATAAAAAAAATGTTTGTGTTGAATTAAAAATATCCGGAGGCATTGTTTAATATTTATTTTAGTTAAGTAACTTTTCTTTTCTCTTTTTTCTCTTCCTTTCTTCTTCCTCTGTTTTTCTAATACTAACAATAAAAAGCAGATCCTACATACATTTCTAGGCATTTTTAATTTTCATTTATTTATTTGTAATGTGTTAAATGTATTTGTACATTTCAGGTATGCATAATGATCATATTCACCATAGGGAATTTGTACATGTACATGATGTATCTTGATTCTTCTTTTTTCCTACTCTCTCTTCCCTTCAAACTTTTTTCCATTCTTATTTACAAAGTTGCCATTTTTCCTTTTCTCATTTTTTATTCTATTTCTTCCTTTCCCCCTCCTTCTCCCTAGTTCCTCCCATTTGAATATTTTCTTCCTATTTCACGATACCTATTATATTTTTTATTTATTTACCTATTCAATTTCTCACACCAGAGAAAAATGTAAGATTTTAATGTGTGTGTATTATTTATATCATTTAGGAGTATCATTGCAAGATGCATCCGTTTACCTAAAGGAGTCTCAAACTCATCCTTATTTATGGCAGAGAAGAGATCTGTTGTGTAAAAAACCTACATCTTTATCCATTCATTGGCTAATAGTCATTTGCACTGTTTCAAAGAATTAGCTATCATGAGCTCTGCTGCTGTAAGTATCACTGTGCATATATCATTGTGCTATGATAGTTCAAATTATTTCATAAGATATATCAAGAAGGGTAGGAGCGGGATCAAATTAAAATTCTAGTCCAATTTTTTTGTTTTGTTTTGTTTTGTTAGGAATCTCTAATCTTTTTTTCCAGAGTGGTTATAAGAGTCTGTGCTCTCACCAACAATGAAAAGGGATCTTTTTCTCTGTAGCTGTGCCAGCGTTTGTTGTTGACTGATTTTTATATAGGACAATGAAACTCCCAACTTTAAAGGTGCCTGGGATGTTCCTGTTCTCTAAAACTGAAGACTAAATTTTTGAAACATACAGAAGTTAGCAACAGAATATATTTATTTGGGAAAAGAATGATTCTGCCAGAGAGAGGGACAGGAAGGGCATCTCCAAGAGGGATACCCCAGTAAGCTTTCTCTCCCAGATATTTTTATAGAATAAAACCATGGGATGAGGAGGCTCTAGTGTGGAAACCATGGGAACATAGTTAGATGAGCATGAGATGGGATGAAACTATGGTCAACCAGGGAGATTATAAGCACCATCACTCAGGCAAAATTGACTAAATCTAGTACCAAATGATGAAGCAAGTCACATATCAAGCAGACATGAATAGGAGAAAAGGGCTCCCTCTTTTGGGGCTTGGGTTAGTGACTCTTTTAAGATGATTAATGCCTATTTAGAATATAAATCCCTGAAGGTCATCCCTAGGGAAGTATGTGTCTGCATTTATTTAGTCTTTTCACTTGAGGTCTGACCCCCACATTTTCTCTCTTCTTAAGTTGCAAAGTCACCTTGTGTCCTTATTGTCTCCTTGAGGGCCTGGCCCTGTCTGACTGCCTATAATATGTCTATCTAATTTACCTGCCCAGAACAATGTATTGATCATAGCCATTCCTTCTGAGGTGAGATGGAAATTCGCTGTGGTTTAATTTGCATCTCTCCATTGGTAAGTGATGCTCGACATTTGCTCATAATTACTTGATGTTTATATTTCCTCAGGGAAGTGTGCAGTCATTTCAATGCCCAGTTTGGGATTTGTTTTTCAAATTTAATGGACAGTCTGATTTTTTGAGTTCTTTACTATTCCACATATTATTCTGTGTCTGAGGAGCAATTGGCAATTTCTTTTCTTACTCTATGTTTTCTTTTCACTCTGTTGATAATTTTTGTTATTTTTTTTGTAGAAGATTTAATAAGATGAGACTCTAGCTGTTGATTCTTTGTGACATCTTCAACATAATGAGTTTTTACTTATAAAGTCTTTTCTTACAATTATGTCTTTTAGAGTTCTTCCTATTCCCTGTTTCATCAGATTTACTGTTTATATTTCAATATTTAGGTCATCAATTCTTTATGATTATAGTTCTTTCAGCACTGTTTATTGAAGAGGCTATCTTTCTTTCACCAAAGATCTTGACCCCATCATTCATGATAAGATGAGGTGAGGTAAGATGATAAGATAAGAAGAAAAGCTAGGAAAAGAGAAGCAAATAAATTAAGATAAGTGAAGCTGGCTGAGAGTGTTGGGAGTTCTTTCTACATCATCTAATCTGTTACATTTGTCCTAAGGTCTATATTTATTTTTTGTCAGGACCATGCTATTTTTATCAAAGTAGCATTGCGATATATTTTTAAATCTGAGTTCGTGCTGCCTCATGCCTTGCCATTATTTTCAAGAATGATTTTTGCTATTCTGTGTCTCTTCGTTTCAAATGAATTTTTGGCACGTTTTCTCTGATTCTGTGAGTTATATTCCTGGTAATCTGATGGGATTACATAAAATCAGTATGATTTTTGTAGTATGGCCAATTTTGCTGCGTTGATAATGTCTACTCAAGAGCAAAGGATATCGTTCAATTTACTAATATATTTTTTATCTCATCTCTGATAAGACGCAGTAAGGTGACTGAGCTTGTTTGGAGTTGTTTGTAGGTTACAGAGTTCAATGAAAAAATCTACTTCCTTCGTTAGATTTTTACAAAGTATCTCATTTTGAAAATGTTATTGGGAAAAATGTTATTTTCTTAATTTCTCCCTCAGTGTATTAGTTATTCATATACAGAAATGTTGCTGAATTTTGACTGTTGACTTTGAATCTAGCTATACTACTGCATGTGGTTCATAAACTTATCAATTTTGGGAATCATCTATATAGAATATAGTATCATCAGCAAATAATAAATAGTGATTTCTTTTTTTCTATTATTATTACTTATTTTTTGTCTTGCCTAATTTCTTTGGCTAATTTTTTTTGTTAAGTTTCATAATTTAGAGTGAAATTTTTCAGTTTTTGAACACTTATTATTATCATCTTTCTGTTCACTTGTCATAGATGGATGTTATCAGTAGAGGTAAAGGGTATCTATTTCAGTTTTCTGTAAGGATTTGTCATGAATGGGTATTGAGCTTTGTTAAAATCTTTTCCTTTATCTACTGAGATGATCTTGTTGATTTTGTCTTAGGCTCTATTGATATGGTATACTACATGTATTGATTTGAGAATGTTGATATAACTCTGCATGATGAGAGGAATTCTTCTTGGTCATGGGTTGTAATCTTGATGATTTCCTGCCTTCTGTTTTCTAGTACCTTTAAGTATCTTGTTTTCTAGTATCTTCTATTTAGTATCTTGTCTAGTATCTTTTCTAGTGTCTTTTTGGTATTTTACCATAGTATCTCACATTCTGAATTTTGCATCTAGTTTTAGTACGAAGTTTGAACTATAATTCTTTTTTATTACATTTTCCTTTGATTTTATGTGAGGGCAATCCTTGTTTCCAGGAATGTCTTTGGGAATTTTGCTTAACTTCAATTCTCATTAAAGAGTATGAGGGATAGTGGTGGTAGGTTTTCTCTAAAATTTTTGTAGATTTCACCAGTTAATCTGTTACCGTCTGGGCTTTTCTTTCTTTTTTTTTTTTGTGGGAGCAAAGGTTCTATAGGGTATTCACAGTCTCAATACTAGATCAGACTCATAGTTATCTGCCTGTTTACAGTCTCTCAAGAGATGGGATTACTAGCTGGGCGTGGTGGCTCACGCCTATAATCCCAGCACTTGGAAGGCTGAATCAGGAGGATTGTTGTGAGTTCGAGACCAGCCTGAGCTACAAAAGTGAGCTCAAGGCCAGCCTGAACTGCATAATGGGACCCTGTCTCAAAAAGACAAAAAAAAAAAAAAGATATGGGATTACAGGAGCACACCACTACACTCAGTCTCAATTGTCATATCAGTGCACCCTGTTTGTAGGTGTTTTGATTTTCTGAGATATTTGGTTGGCCCTCTGGGCTTTTTGTTGATGGTAGGATTTTAATGACATCTTTAGCTTCACTGATTGATAAAATATTTATGTTTTGTTGATTCCATTTTGGCAATTCACATGCATACATTACATTTCTTCTTTTTTAAATATTTTATTTGAGTATATCAAACCATCTCTCCAAAGTGTTCTTAAATATACTTGAGAAAGATAATGAAGACTATAATTCCAAGAAAACCAGTAGAAAGAATCCACTAGAGAAGGCAGTCAGTTAAGTAGAGGGGAAATATAGTGAACCAGCTAGTTAATGACCATCTATAGCCATCAATATCAATGGTCTCAATTCATCAATCAAAAGAGAGTGTTTTAGTTAGTTTTTACTCATTGCTGGGACAAATACCCGACACTTGAAATGAAGGAAGGAAAAGTTTATTTAGCTCACAGTTACTGGAGGTTTCAGTCCGTTCTCAGCTGGATCCAAGGCTGAGTGGCACATGGCAGAGTGCAGCAGTCCATGGCGGGGGAACAGCAACAAAATGACAACAGAGGCAGCCAACCAAACAGGGCAGCGGAGAGTAACAGCTCTAGTCTGTCTCTCTGTCTCTCTCTTTATATTCCTATCAGGCTCTCTGCCTTAGAATAACTGCCCTAGACCACACCTATAGTCCCATCTGTACTCAGACCAATAATTCCATCAGTACTAAAAGACATAATCCCAGTGACTCATGAGTCAAATCTCAATCTATAGAAGGCCCCGCCCAATGACTTCATGAGGCTTTGGGGGGACAACTAGACATAAACCATAACAGACAGAAATCAAGGAATCAGCTTAATAGAGCATCACTTCTATAGCAAGCTCGGGGTCCTGAGTTCTACTGCTGGTACTACAGGTAAAAGAATGAAATAGATTCTCAGGTTAGATCAAGAAACAAGAGGCAGGGTTTGGGAGATAGGCCAGTGGAATAACCACTTTCCTGGCAAGTGCAAGAGCCTGGGTTCAATCCTCAGCTCCACAAAAAAGAAAAAATAAAGACACAATGTGCAACAATATGCTATATGCAAGAAATACATTAACACAAAATATTTCATAGACTTAAAGTCAAATGATGGAAAAGCATATGACAAGAGCTGAGGCCAAAGCAGTGATAGCTATTCTATTTCTACAAAAAGTAAATTTCAAGCCAAGACTGATAAAAGCAGGAAAGAAATTCACCATATACTTGCTAAGGGAAGACCCCAATTGTAAGAGACAAGAATCATAAAAATAAATGCTGGCACACTGAACTATATATAGCAAATATTAACAGAATTTAAAATCAAATCAGTGCTACCACAATTATAATGGGATTTTTCAGTGTCCTAGTGAGACAAATAGATCAAACCAAGAAAAAAATATCAGGAGTGAATCAAACTTGTGAACTGTTTATTTTTGGTACAAAGGATGAAACCCTAGCCGTTGCCTTTGCTAGGCAGGCACTAAACCTTCTGAGCTACCTCCCTGGTTCCTCATAATTTCTATCAGTATTTTTTAATACAGTTAATTTTTAAAAATTTCACCTTGACTAACTCTGTATGCTGATATCTGTGGTCTGAGCAAGTACACTGAGGACAACTATATGTAATACCGAACCCAGGGTTGAATGCCTGTCATCTTGCTCTTCTAAAATGGTACCTCATATAACTATCAATTAGTATACTCTCTTTAAAATAAATTAAAGCAGGAAAAGACCAAAAAAAAAAAAAAAGAAAGAAAAGAAATCCTCGTGAACTAACAGACTTAGCAGACATTTACAGAGTGGTCCTCCACATATCAGATTACACGTTTTTCACATTGGATGGTCTCCAGAATAGATCACATACTAAATCATAGAACCTGCTTAAGAAAATACAGGGGAACTGAAACCATCCCACACATATTATTAGACCATAGTGCAATAAAACTGGAAATTAGTGGTGAAAAAAATTCACAAAATTACGTAAATATGTGGAAATTAATTGACACCCTCCTGAACAACCGGTGAGTCATATGTGAAGTTAGAAAACAAATCATTATCCACAATTAAATGATAATACTAGTAAACATACCAGAATTATGATGCAATGAAGTGATTCCTGTAAGTGAAATTTGTAGTGTTCATTTCTTACATCAGGAAATGCAAAGTCAGCTCAAATAAAATTTTAATGTTGAAACTCAAACTTCTCGGAAAAGAATAAGTCAAAATCCTAGCAAAAGTTAACACAATTTAGACTAAGCAAACAAAGCAAAAGTGAATTGAAGAGTTGCTTGTTTAAATGATTAAATATAATTAATTGGCAGATCCCTAATCAACCTTATCAAAAAGGTATTAATAAGACTCATATCCATGCATTTAAGAAATAAAATGTGAAACCACCGCAGATCCTGCAAAAATCCAGATTTTCTTATTTTTTCTTTCCTTGTGTTTTATTATAATAAGGGTCATCAGAGTATCACTAAGCTTTTCAATACCTATTTTGAGAAGTTGTGTTTTTATATCAAGATGAAGTCTGACTAAATACCTAAATTGCCCAGAACTTCTTGACTTATCACTTCTTGGCCTTTCGGCTCAGATCAAGTGAAGATCTGCTTTAGACTCCAAGAGTGCCAGGATTACAAGTGTGTTTACATTTGCTTAGTTGGACTTTCCCTGCTTTCCTCCCTCCCTTCTCCCTCCCTCCCTCCCTCCCTCCTTCCGTTCCTTCCTTGCTTTCCCGTTCCTCCCTCCTTCTTTCCTTCCTTCCCTCCTTCCTTCTTTCTTTACTTTGTTTCTGTTTCAGATGGGTGTTTGACACAGATTCTTATTGTGTTGCTCAGGATGGACTTGAGTTCATAGCAATCCTCCTATCTCAGCCTTTCATGAGTGCTGGGTTTATAGGCATGCACCAGCACAGCCAGCTGAACTTTTCTTTCTAAACATTTTTCTATGCTACTGGTGGAAACTTATCACTATAATTGAAATCTGGAAGATAAAATTAACTCTAAACCTATGCCTCATGATTCTCAGTGGAGTCTCTTTTGCAAATTATATATGCATTTTTGTATGCACATATTCCAACTCACTTTTTATATTTTTTATAGTCTGGGATGATAGCATTCATTTGGTAGACTTTTTAATGTATTTTTAGGGATTTTATTTCGAACCTTTTATTTTGCGCATAGATACAATCATTTTATATCATATTACATTATATTTTTGTAAGGCACAGCCAACTTGAGCTACAGTGCCATTTTTTGTGTGTAATAAAATTAATTGTTCACAATTTTCCAACAAATATTTTGTTTGCTTGTTCATTTCTTTGTGGTGCTGGGTATTGAACTCTGGACCCTGCACTTATCAAGCAAACGATTATTCCACTGAGCTAATTTTTCTTTTATAGGTCCTCCTTCCAGATACATTTGTTCTTATTCTACAACATTTGTCAACTGCAGCTCTGGAACACATATGCAAATATATCCTGACCAATAAAAATTTCAACTTTACCTCACTCCAATCTTGAAATATATATGATTACATATTTGTAGTTAGAGTGACCTCAAATTATGTTGAAATGGTTTGCAAATCTCAAATGTTGAAATGTTTATTTTATTTTCTCCTTTGCAAATTCCAGTGTTCCAAGGGATTTTTACTCTCTGCTATCCAAATCACCACTAATGAGCAGAGAAGCAAAGTGAAATGTTTTTGTTTCCCTTCTTTTATTGCTAGTATATCTCTGCAATGTATAATTACACTAAACTTGAAGAATTTGTACATAATTATATTCCAACTTAATTATTGTTATACCTTTCCCTTTTAGCCTCCAGTCTAACTACTTCCACACATTTTCCACTTCTCAGTTCCACAATGTCTACTTCTGTTTATCATCATCCTTTTAATTTTTTATCTTTAACTTATTTATATTTTGGTTCCTCATGTAGAAGATACCATGATATACTTATACATCTGCAGATACCTTATTGGCTTAGCATTTTGATTTTAGTATCAACTCATTTTTCTAAAAAAATTAATGAATTTAATCTTTATTTCTAAGTAATACTTCACTTTACATGTACATTACACTTACTTATACTGGATGAATTGGAATTTTTATTTTTATATATTTACATACTTATTTCCAAAATGGTTGAACTAGTTTACATTCCCACGAAAATGTAGAACAGTTGCTTTACTCCACGGAAATATATCAGCATTTTTTTTGTCATTCTTACTAAGAGTAGATAGATTCTTGGTGGTTTTGTTGCAGTTGTTGTTTACATATCTCTGATGGCAGATGTTGAACACTTTTAAATAAACTTATTGGGCCTCTGCCCTTTTTCTTTTCAAAAGTATTTATTTAATTCAATTTCCTTTTTTTGAAAATTAGAAACAAATTTGATTTAAGATTTAATATACAATTCCTAAAATATCAACTTGTCCAGAAAACTGTGTCTACACATTAATTCATTGTCTCTATCATGACAGAATGTGAATTACACTAAAATACATAAACCAGGAAACAAGGGGGCCAGTGAGACAGCTCAGTAGTGTAAGTTTCTGCCTGGCAAGCACAAGGTCAAGAGTTCAATCCCTGGTACCAAAACAAAACAAAACAAAACAAAAACCAAGAAACAAATCACCATGCTTTAGTAATTTGAGCAAAACCATGAAACAAAACACCATCCTTCAATAATTTGAGCCATAGAATGCCTAAGGAACATCATAGGTGGATTTTCAAGGATGGTCTGTTTTACTTTATTCAAGCACCATAAAAAAAGAGCACAAATGTATCAGTTTTCAATTATATATATTAAGTTGAACCTTAGCACTAGGAATCAGGGTGTTTTGTCACATAGAATTTACCATACATTAGAAAATTGTGTAATGTTAAAGGATTAGAACCACCAGCATTTAAGCAATGTTGTCAACTAGGCAATAAAATCATCTACTGAACGTTTCTTCTTTGTCTAATTACTGCTTACACTGGCAGCAACTTTGAAATGGGGAAAGGACTTTATACTGCTTTTATTTTCTGTTTAAAATAGAACAGAAAACAAACTGAAGCATAAGCCTTGTTATATGTTGACCATTTTAAAGAACATCAATTATACAAGTAAAGACTAAGAACAGAAAGTGTTTACAGATACCAGACATCAATAGTGAGAGGTCAGTAGACTCTCCCAGGGCTTTGCGATGGTAGTCAGCAGAAGCCACTTTGTAATCACTGGCAGTAAACAGTGACACACAATTCTTTGCCAGATACTTTAGGAAATCATACAAATAGCCCAACAATAGTGCAAGGCTCTTCTCAGCAAGGGACATATAGGTCAACATCGCTCCTGTTCTCACAAATAATCTCAATAGGTGTGGTGCTCCATAAATCTGGGACATTGGCACAACAGGTTAAGCCAAGAGGATTTCAGCATACTGGGGGCACTCAAACTTGTAGAACAGGTGAATGCCCAACATCACATTGAAATACTCTTTTCTTCCTGCCACAACTTCATTAACTACATATTCCTTATTACCAACATTCTCCAGTGGTTTCTTACAATTAGCATACTCTTCCAGAATGGCGTCTACATTTTTCTTAGTGGGAAATTGGACGAGCTGCTTCTACCTGGTCACTAAAGCCCACTCCTCCACAAGCTATAGTTTTAATTATTCAAGATTCTTAACTTTAGCTTCCATATTGTTCTTAAATGCTTCTTCACTTTCACTGGTGAGATCCGCCCAAGCTTTTGTCTTCTGAGGAGGCTGGGGTGCCTCACTGGTGCTGCCACCATCTCCATTCCCAGGAGCCTTCTGCTTGTGCTTTCTTGTCTTCCTCACAGATCCTGAAGAAGGTTCTCCACAGAGCGACCACTCCATCTTCCTGGAAGAGCTGGCTCAAGATTCTTTAGCTGTAGAGCAGCTGCCTTTTTTCCTGAGGAGACCTCTCACATCTTATTTCTCTGCATCTCTTTGGGATAGCTTTTTGAAGTTGTCTTTTTCTGCAGATTGCTGTCCGCAGGTTTGAGAACCCTGCTCTCTGGAACTCATTCAACCCTGTTTTTATGCAAACCAACAGTCTTCCTTCTTTCCTTCCCAAGAACTGCTGGAAGTTTTAGGGGTGGTCTGGAAGGAAGA
Source organism: Myocastor coypus (assembly GCA_004027025.1). Lineage (NCBI taxonomy): Eukaryota > Metazoa > Chordata > Mammalia > Rodentia > Myocastoridae > Myocastor > Myocastor coypus. The sequence goes on along the minus strand of PVJA010017626.1, from coordinate 25,435 downwards.
AGTAGGAAACACAACCCAAGATTCTGTTATGAAGGATGGTTCTGCAAACAGGAAACGCAAATCCAGCTTTCTCCAACAGGACATGTGTGCACCGTTGTCCCTCCAAAATCCACAGTCCAATTTCCCATTTTGACTGGATCTTTTATTTGGGGAATTCTATGTTTTATTATTTATTAATTTTTATTGTTTTTTGACTTTTATTAGTATGTTTACAGTGCATAATGATGACATTCACTATATAGAATGGACATTCACTATACAAAATCCGTACAGGAACACAACGCAGTTCAACTTTTCTCCCTTCGCTCAACTTCTTTTTATTTTTGAAGCATCAGATTCATTTATTTCTCATATAACACATACAGCTTAAAAAGTAGACTAATATGCCAAAGAACATAGACAACATGTAAGGCATTTATATTAGGATACACTTTTATATGCAATTTTTTAATGTTTTGAGCAGTATTTCGCATTCATTCTTCACTGAAGCTCTCGTGAAATTTTGTAAAGAAACTCATAAGGGACTGGCCACATGGCTCAGCAGATTAAAGTACCTGCTTAGGCAGACACAGGCACTGGGATTCCACCCCCGGAGTGCCATGTTGGCCCCACCCTAGGCGCATGCAGAGGCAGGGATTGAGACTGCGTTTGCTGGCATACACTTCTAATCTCAGAGTTTGGGAAGCGGAAAACAGAAGAATCACTATGAGTGTGATTTGTGTAGTGAGACCCTATAGACCCTGCACTACATAAAAAAAAGTCCCAGAAATACTGAGCTTTTCTTTGTTGGTACAGTTTTTATGGCTGTCTCCCTGTCATCTTGTCTATTGGTCTGCCCAGGACTTTCATATTTTTACTTAGTTTTGGTGATCTATATATGTTTCGGAATTTATTCATTTCTTCTAGATTTTCATGATGGAATGTAAATTTTTTAATGTTAGGTCCTATAGTTCTGTGTGTTTCAGCAGTGTCCGTTATTATTTCTCCTTTCTCATGTCTAATTCACTAAGTAAGAGTAATTTCTTTCTTTCCTTGAGTAAATTTTAATGAAGGTTTATCAATCTTGTTTTATCCTTTTGAAAAATAGCCATTAAATAACTGATTTCTTATATTTTTCTCAATTTCATTAATTTATGCTCTGATTTTCATAAATTTTCCTGTGTGAATTTGGGCTGGATTATTATAATTGTTCTAGGAGCTCATGGTTTATCTTTAGGTTATTAACTGAGGATCATTCTGTTTTCTAAAGGTGCGCATTCACAGTCTGAAACGTGTCTGTTAGAATGACTTTTATTATGTTCCATGGGTTTTACTATTTTGTTTTTGCATTGCCTTTATGCTCTCATTTGTTCTCTGATTTCTGCAGATTACTTTACTTGATTAATTCAGAGTATATTATTTAATCTTTACATGTTTGTATAGATTCTGTGGTCTCTTTTGCTAGATTCAGTCTGTTATGATCCAATAGGATGTAAGATATTATTTTAATTCATTTTTATTGAGTTAAGTATGCCTTGCAGCCTTCGAAAAAGTTTAATAGAATGCAGAAAAGAATGTATATTCTGTTATTAGATGAAAGACTGCAGGAATTTGTTCACTTGTTGATATGACTCATCTTTCATGTTTCTTTGTTAATTAATTTTTTTTTGGCTGGGTGATTTATTTGTGAGAGGAGGATATTTAATTGTCCCAAAATGATTGTGTTGACATATATACCTTCTCTTTTATGGCCAGGAGATTTTCACTTATGAAACTGTGTACATTGACATTTAATACATATAACCAATACTTTCAAAAATGTACATACACTTCAGGAAAAGAAAAAAATAATATAATGTCATTTCAACATATTGTATTATCTTCCTATGGGCACTCTGGATGACATCATATAGCCCTGAAAACCTCCACTACTGGCTTGTATAGAAGATACTGAAAATGCAGGTGTAGCAAGTTCAATGCCCAAAGTTATCCAAAGAGTAGTTTCATGTATAAATAAAGGAAACTCATATCCTTACCTTTCGGCATCTCTTACAGTAACCAAAAGCAACGTTTATAGATCTCATCATCTCTCAATAAATTTGGTACTAAAATATTTAGACATGGCCTTCTATTCTGGAGTACTTATACATTTCTGGTGAACTTAGTATTTATCGTTGCTGTGTTTTACTATTGAATTGTCTATTTTATTGTATGTAGTGACATTATTCACCTAATCAATTTTGGGTTTAAAGGTACTTTACCTGAAAATATGATAGCTACTCTTCCTTGAGTTTAGGTCTGCATGTATATCATTTCCTACCCTTTTATTTGCAGAGTATTTAGTTTTACATGAGATATGTTTTGCAGGATATCTGTTTTGTTTTTGTTTTTTGCACTTAGCCTAGGGAATCAAGACCATCATCAGTGTTATTATGAAAATGTATTTACTAAAAATGATATCTTTATTAGCTTGGGTATAAAGCAGTATTTCAACTGGTTGTTTAATCTAATTCTTTCTCTAAGCATCCATGACACTAATATTATTTGGTGGACTTCTTTAAATTGGCGACACTTGTTTAGATTTTTGTCCTTCTGTGTTCCCTTGGATCCCGTTGAACTTAATCTGAATTACTTATGAACACTGGAACATCTAGCTCCTTAAGAGGGAAAAAACTTAAGTCAATTTGTCCAAACTCACTGTGCTGATAGTAGCTGTGTCTATGTTAAAATTTAAAACAACATCTATTTCATATATAGTAAACTAAGTCACAAAATAATCGCATCATTGTGTTTTAATGTTTAACTTGAGATTTTATGAAAATAAAAGTCATTTATGTTTATCATATCATCCCAAATAATCTTTACTGATAATAAAAAAATATATTAATTCTTATGTGTCATGGTAAATACATTAACCAAGCATTCTAATTTGTATTAATAGCACCACTTAGAGAGAAGGGTTGGTCAAATATTGTAAATTATTTTCATTACAATTTGAGCTAAGGGGTAACAGCTGTATATATATAGCCCTGTTGCATTATGAGGTTTCTGAAAATGTAATTGCCTGGTGCTCTGGCAAGACCTTAGAACAAGGTGATAAAGTTAATGGCACAGATTAAAAAAAATCACCCAAACCTGAAATACATACACATACACACACACACACACACACACACACACACACACACACACAAACACACACACACACACACACACACAAATATTTCTTGACTTTACTGTCATCCTTGATCATGTTTTACCTTTAACATTTTACTTTCTGAAGTGAGTGATTCCCAAGAGTTCTAAACCATGAGATAACAGTAATATTTCACGAACTATTATGAAAGTTCCATGGTGTTATGGTGATGATATTTGAATGACGTTAGCAGGATACTAGTGTAAGTACTCTACACCTATGGCACGTACAAAGATACATTTTTCTATGGAAGAAAATACATGATGAGATAACAAATATGAAGTGGTTATGCACTCATAGACACTAAAGAAAATACATTCTGATTCTTGAATAATTATCTGTGTGATGAGAGAATAACATTGTTAAGAAAAGCAGGATTTTGGTGTGTAAGTCTTATGCAGTTTCTTTGATACCTTTACAGCCTACATGGCATCATATAAGAGAGTAGGAAGGATAAGTAAAATCTCATTCAGTGATGGCAGATGAAAGTGATGCACTCTTTAAGAAACATGCTAATTTTTGTTAGAATACACATTTTCAAGATATCATGCTGCTGCAGTAGCAATACAGTTTGCAATTACCTTTTAGGGTATTCATGGACAATTTTATTTATTATATTATAATGAGCAATCATTTTCTTAGACCACTACTGACCAAAAACCAATGTCTCTAATTTTCTTTGTTCAATTGAAGAATAGCTCTATATATTCAAACACAAATTTAAAAATATTATTAGGAAAATTCAAGAATAAGTGCACCTGTTGCTCAATTGTGTGGAAAGGTCGCCAGAAGGAATATTTCCTATGGATGACATGTTAAATTATTGAGATATTTTCCAATTTTTCTATTCATTTTAAAGATATAAGCATAATTCTTTTCAATCTCTATGACAAAAAGCCTCATCTTTGTGTATTTGTTGATGTTACTGATGAGTTTTGGTTTGCTTCATGGTCATTACTCAAATTTGAGAGCATATATTTTAAAGTAAAAAGGAAAGCAAACACAATGAAATGTGAGAGAAGATTTATGGTCAAAAGCATTATTTCTTTCAATCAGTGTACTGGAAATAAAAGAACATTAAAATTAGAAAGCGCCAGAGCTTTTCCTAAACAATCATGTAATGGGAAACAGAAACACAGGTTTATAACCAGCTGCCTAGGTGATTCTGAGATACCTAAAATGGTCAACATCTATGGATTTGGAAACTACTTTTTAACAGAAAAAAAAAAAGTTAAGGGTTTAGTTTTAGAGGAGGGTTCATATGTATTTGGTTACTTGTAATCATGAATTTTAATGAAATCTTCTTCTGAAGACTACTTAAATACCCTGAAAACTGATAAGAAGATAATTCTTTCCTCCAATAGTTCTGATCAGAGCAGCCCTTATCAGGGATTTTCACAGAGCACAACTGGAGACATGGGGATTGTACAACCTGCATAAATGATTATCTGGTGGAACATTTATTAGATTGAAGCTTCTATGTAAAGCATACTTTAGAAACAGTTGGATGGATACAAATTGACTGATATTTGGGAGGATTTAATAAATCTGTATTTCCATTTGTTGTAAAATGTTTTCCTCATCAAAATGTATACTAATGTTTGCGGAATGCTTGCACAACTGATCTTTTCTTATTAGCATGACTAAATTAATGAAATTAACATGAAAGATCACAGAATAATTGATTATGTAAATTCTAAAATAACTAGTACTGAAGAGATCTATAAATCCTTCTCACATCAGTCCTACACTTTGACTATAAATGAACCATATTTTAACTAAGAAGAGTTAGTTTTGCAAATTATGATACTTTTCTACCATTTCACTCAATTGATATAATGGTATACCTTCATGACCTATAACATTTTGAAGGTAGACAAGAATTTTCAGTAGTGTGACACTAAACACAAACAATCAGATTTGATACAAATGAATTGCACAACATGAACCACTTAGTAATGGCTGAATTCAATCAACAAAAATGATGCCACTGTAAGCAGAAATGGGAAGAGATAATACAGAATTAGCTGTTAGACATTATGATCTCACTTTGGAACACTATGGGCTTTGAGTCTTCAAGCTATAGCAATCAAATACTAAGCAAGATAAACTCCATGTATTGCTTCATGCTGCCAAATAGGGGTTGGTGTTAAGTACAAACACACATACACGCACACACAGACACACACAGACACAGACACACACACACACACACATAGAAGGAAATACTTGAGAGTTGAAAGGCAAAGTTTCAATTGAGTCTCATAAACTACAATGGTGGATGATATTAAAAATATAGCGTAGTGTATTTGGAGCTAGGAGAGTACCTGAGTCTGGAGTGATAACCAATAGCCAGATCTTTGTGAACAGTAAGTTGAATATTGCACATATTAATGGAAGGATTTATTAAGTCTGAAGTTTACTGGAGGTATAGCAGATGGAGCATGTGAATGGCAGGAAAAGCAGGCAAAATTCAAGCAGCTCATAATTCATGTACAATCTATAAGCAAAATGATTTACACTAGAATAAGGCAGGATTAACGTAGGGGTGACCTTTCTTGAGGATTATTTTCGAGTTTTGCATCACATATATACAAATAGTTAGCTTCATGAGTTGAATTTTAAAGTGTAGAATGCTACCATTCCACAGATGTCTCTGAATAATCACGTGGGGGTATTGAGAAGCAAAGCTATATCCGCTTTTTATTGAACATTTCCATTTCTTCCTGGACTTTGATTTTATGTAGATATAACTACACTTGATGCTTAAAAATAATATTAATTGAAAAATAAAAACGTTTGTTAAGAAATTTCTAATTCTGTGCCTATGCAAAATCAGATATCACATTAGTTAGTTTTAGTTTTACAAAGAAGAGCTAGAAAGCCTCTGTAAATTTGTGTAGTACTTAAAGATCAGTTATACATTTAACTGTTTCTTTGAAAAAGAGTGGTTCGAGAGGCTGGTGTGGTAGCTCAGCAGACTGAAACACTTAGGCAAGCTTAGGCAAATTCAGGGAACACAGTTAGATGACTGGTACCACACGCGGCATCAGTCCTGCCCCTAGGGTGGGCTGATGTGGCCACAGAATCTGGGCATAATGGCTTATGCCTAGGACTCCAGTGCTGGGGTAGTTGGACACAGGAGGATCACTATGAGTCTGAGCTGCATAGTGAGACCCTGCAACAACCAAGTACATGAAAGCAAAAGGAATGTTTCAGTACTTTGGTGGGCGAAGAGAATGGGAATAAAAGTAATATCATGTGTTAAGTGTTTGTAACCACTCCCTAAGATAACTATAAACACTGTATACCCCAAAATTGTACTCATAAAAAAGATTTCTTTAATTTTTTAAAGAGAGCACAAGTTATAACTAAAATGGAAACAATTATAAGTAATATAGAATTTCACTTAACAAACTAATATGAATTTCACAGTATTTGTTGTGATATAGTGTTTTCTTTTAACCAGTTATTCATATTACCAGATATATGCATGTAAAATTAGAAGAAGAAGCAAAAAACAGAGAGAGAAATGTACAAGAAATTAAAACAGAAAAATCAGGCTGTGGTGACACACTCCTGTAATACCAGCACTTGGGAGGCTGAGGCAAGAGAATCAGTGTGAGTATGAGACCAGCCTGGGATACAAGAGTGAGCTCAAGGCCAGCATGAACTGCATAGCAAGAGTCTGTCTTAAAAAGGCATAAAAGAAAGAAGAAAGAAAGAAAGAAAGAAAAGAAAAAGAAAGAAAAGTAAAAACAGAAAAAAATACAAGCAATTGAAAAAGGACACAAAACAAATTCAGTATTATCTTCTTTCCATACATCAGCAGAAATGCACAGTACAGTTGTCCAAACCATCCTGCTTACATACACAAATAAATCTCTTTCCCCCACTCCCACTTCCCATACTTCGCAACTCAGTAACTCTTTTTGAATAACTTCATTCCCTTTTATAAGTGTAAGTTGTACCCACCAGATTCCATTTTTCCCCTTAAGTTTCTTAAAGGAGATAATATGACATTTTGTAAGTGCAGGAGTATGTTTTCTGGTTGCATCAATTGACTGACAAATGAATCAAACTTACTCTGTTTTGTAGCTGTGTAAAATTGTGCAAGAATAGCACATCATTTTTATCCATTCTTCAGCTGATAGGCATCTAGTTTGTTTCCCAGATTTGGCTATGATGAATTATGCTGCAATAAACCTGTGAGCACATATATCACTGTGATATAAAGTTTTCAATTTTTGGAAAAATACCCAGGAGCGTAATAGTTGGTTTGAATGGGACCTCCAATTCCTAGAATTTGAAGGAATCTTGACACTGATTTCCATAGTGGTTGTAGCAGTGTGTACTCGTGCCAACAGTATAGAAGGGGTTCCTTTTTCTCCACAGAGTCTCCAGCATTTGTTATTGGCTGGCTTCTTAATACTGGCCACCCTTTCTCAGGTCAGAATCTCAGTGTTGTTCTAATTTGCATTTCTCAAATAACCAGTGATTTTGAACATTTTGTTATACATTTACATGCCATTTGTATTCATCTGAAAAGTATATATTCATCTAAGGTGTCCATTTTTGGATTGAGTCTTCGAATTTGGAAAGGAATTTTTTTTTTAAGTTCTTCATAAGTTCTGGATAGAAGGCCATTGTCACAGACACAGTTGGCTATAATTTTTCCCCCAGTTTGTGAATTTTCTTTTTACTCTTTGGAAATTTGCTTTGAAATGTGGAAACTTTTCCAAAAGATGAGATACTAGTTGATGATTCTTTTAAGTATTTCTCCCATTCAGGCTGGTTTTTGTTCAAGAATTCTCAACCTACCCCTGTCTTTAAGATTTCTACCTACATTTTGCTCCAGAAGATGTAGTATTTTTATTTTAATGCTAAAATCCTTTATTTACTTATTTACTAGTGCTTTTTAAAATCTTTATTACTTTTAATAAGAAATTACAATTTGAGAGTTACAAAGCAAGTTATTAGTACATTCTCAATAACTGATATAATACATACTGTTGTCCTCATTGTAGTTATATAGTACACAGGGGGTAGACATGATAAATTTTCTAATGGTTATTGGTACAATAGATTTCTACTCTTTGATCCAAGAGAAGATAGTTGTATATGTAGTCAAATGTTCCATAACTGCAGTGGATTACTGGAGAAACCAGCAATGTTGGAAGCTGTTGAGTAGAGCCTTTTACAGCTCAGCATGCTAAGCTACCATTGCATTTTATGTGTCATGTGTAAACTTTTCTGCTGGCTGTTTAAGAGCAAGTTAAAGCAAGACTTGTATAACAAAACATGTAGTTTTTGTATCTTACAAGGTCAGTCAAATCCCCTCAGGATTTACTTTGGAAATATGTGCAGTGCTTTGTGGAATTGTTTTCAGTGTCAGCCATCTGGATGAGTCATGGCCATTGCTTGACCAGATTGCTTTCTGTGAAAGCCCAATAGAATGTTTTCTCTCTAGGTGACTCTCCTTAGGCACACCATATACCTTCAATCCTTTTTCTCTGCGGTCCCTCAATTTCCTTAAACAGGAAATTTGGGACACCACTGAGTTATAGGATGTTACAGCACAGGTTATATTCTGTCCTGAGTCCTTACTGACCCTGAAGGGCTAGAGCCAAAATGGTGGCTATCCCTGTAGCTGTTTTTCTCTCCAATTTTTGGTCTGCAAATCTATATTCTTAGCCCTCTAGAAGAAAAGCCTAGTGATATCAGTACTCTAAACACACAGGTGCTTAAGCTCAACATCATTATCTTTCCAAATATCAAACATCTTAGAATTAAACTTGAATTGGTATTTTCCATCAATCATTGATACATAAATCCCTATGCAATGTGATAAAAGCAGTTACACAGATATTTAGAAATATAAGCATGTACCAAATTTTAGCCTGTCCATCCTTTGGCATTTTTCCTGTGTTCTTATGCTCATTTAATACTCCTTTTTGTTTTTTTGTGGAGAAGCATAACACAGCTGAATGGAAATCAAAGCCTTAAGGTTTATACAGCAAAGTGACTGGAAACAGAAAAAGAGAGGAAACATAGCAGGAGTAAAACTATGCACTTATATGCATGTGATGAATTAGACAATGGCCCTAAGAAACCTCAAAATGTTTTTGACACTGATAAGAGCAATATGTAACACTAAAACTATGCTTGGAATGCCTGTCATTCTGGCCTTTTAGATGTGTACTGCTTCCAATGTAATTTCAGTTACTGTTATACTCTCAAGTAAAAACTTCAATCTTTGATCCATTTTGACTCTAGATTTGAGCATGGTGATATGTATGAGTCTAGTTTCATCCTTAATCATGTGGAAAGCCATTTTTTCCAGGACCATTTATTAAAGAAGCTATGTTTTCCCAGTGAAAACGTTTGTCCCTTTTCAAAGATAAAGTGGTTGAGTATTGGCAGTTGTGTCTGCATTTTCCAGTCTGTTCCACTGATCCTCACATCTATCTCTATGACAGTACCATGCTGCTTTTGTCACAGTAGCTTTTTTGTGCAATTTCAGGTCAGTGATTGTAATGCCTCCTGCCTTTCCTTTGTTACCCAGGATTTCTTTTGATATGCTCGGTCTTTTCTCATTCCAAATGAACTTGAGAGAAGTTTTCTCTAGCTCAGTGACTTATATTAATCACATTTTAAACAGGATAGTATCTATGCACTTTTTTGTGTAGGACTTGGTTTTGAACTCATAACATTCTGCTTGCCAGGCAGGCACTTGTGCCACAGAGCCGTCTCCCCGGCCCCTTAGATAGGATTTCATTGAATCTGAATAATAATTTTGGATGTATGGCCATTTTTAAAATGTTGTTTTTTTTTTTTTTTTCCTACCCAGGACCATGAGATATCTTTTCATTTTATCAAATCTTCTTCAGTCTGTTTTCTCACAGCACCATAATCTCACTGTATAAAATGGTTTATGACCTTTGGGAGACTGATTCCTAAGTATTTCATTTTTCGCATGTTATCATTATTTTTTCATTTATGTATTTGGGACAGGGTTGCACTACGCAGCTCAGACTTGTAGTGATCTTGCTGCAGAATGTGGGACAGGAGATCAAACTCTGGTCCCTGCATTTGTCAAAGCAGACATTTTCTTGCTCTAAGATATCGCATAGGCCCTTTGGATGTAATTGTGAAAGGTTTAGTTTCCTTAATTGCTCTTCCACTGCTTTCATTTTTTTGTGTATGCACAAAAACTTTTTTTTTTCCATTCTGTATTCCTTTTATTTCAATGTCTTATTTCAGCAATTTGGCTAATATTTTCTGAACTGCATTAAAATGGAGTGGAGACATTGGACATACTTGGCTTGTTCCTGATTTTAAAGTGAAGGCCTTCAATTTTTGCCAGTTTAGTTTCATGTTGCCTGCTGGTTTCTCACAAGTGGCTTTTATTAGCTTGAGATATAGACCATCTATTCTGGTTCTCTGGAGGTATTTTATCACAAACGAGGGTTGGAATTTTTTAGAATCATTTTCTGCATCTATTGAGATGGTTATGTTTTTATTTTGTTCTCCATTGATCTGATTTTAGATTTTTATACATTAAACCATATCTGCATTCCAGGAATGAATCCTACTTGGTCATGATATACAACCTTTTTGATGATTTCATACATTCTATTTGTTAAAATAAAATAATTGAGGATTTTTGCATCTGTGTTCATTAAAGAGATTGGCCTCTATTCTAGTTGGATCTTTCTCTCATTTTGGAATCAGAGTAATATTTGCCTCCAGGAAAGAATGTAGAATAATTGCTTACCTTTCAATTTCATTAAAGACTCTAAGAAAAGTTGGCATTAAATCTGTGTTAGTAGGTGTTTTTACATTTCCATTTTGCTGCTCATTATTGAAATATTCAGAGTTTGTATATATTCTTGACTCAGCTTTGACATTATATATATATATGTATATGAAACTGTCTATTTCCTCTGTATTTTCAATACTGTGAGAGTAAAGATTTTGTAAGTATGTACAGATGATATTCTGAATTTCTCTAGAGTCTGTCATAATTACCCCCTTTTCATTTTTTTATGGCATTAATTTGCCCTTTTTTTCCTTATTTTGCTTTCGGTGGTTAGGTATTTATCAATTTTATTACATCTTTAAAAGAATTAACTATTTGATTCATTTATTATTTCTATTATTTTATTTGTCTCTAGTGGAATAATTTCTCCTCTAATCTTTATAATTTCTTGACTTCTTTGGTCTATGGTCTTGACTTGCTCTTCTTTTTCGGGGGCCTTGAGGTGCAGGATAAGTTGGTTGATTTGGGTGTATTCGATTTTCTTTATGTTGGAAATTACCACTTTAAAATTTCCTCTAAAACAGCTTCTATTGGATCCAGCAGGTTGTGGGAGGTTGTATCTGCATTTTCTTTTCTTTTTTTTTTTTTTTAGAATTATTTATTTATTTAATTTTTCTTGTTTCAGAACCTTTATTTGTTTACTCACTCATTTTTATGGCCAGCTCAGCCCACCCTGAGGGCATGGCTGGCACAGCATGTGGTGTCGGGGATTGAACCATGGTCCCTGAAGCCGCCCAAGCTTTCCCAAGCAGGCGCTTTAGACTACTGAGGCATCCTGCCGGGCCCTGCATTTTCTTTTGATTGTATACATTTTTAAAATTTCTTCTTTAATTTAGTGTTTGACTCACTCTTTGTTTAGAAGGCTATTATTTAATTTCAATATCTTCTTAGATTTTTTTTTTGTAGATTCTTTTGTTTTTGTCAATAATTTCCAATTTTGTTGGTGGGTGCTCCTACATTAGGCACATATATATTTAAATTGTTATCTCTACCTTTGGCAGTTTCCTTTAGCAAGTATGTCATGACTTTCCTCATCTCGTTGAATGATTTTTGGTTTGAAGTTGATATTGTCTTCCACCAGAATAGATACACTGACTTTACTCTAGTTTCTGGTGGCACTGAAAATTTTTTTTTCCATCATTTAACTTTCAGTGTGTGAATTTCCTTTCAAGTAAAATGTGTTATTCAAGTTGGTTTCTTCTTTCTTTCTTCCTTCCTTCCTTCCTTCCTTCCTTCCTTTCTTTCTTTCTTTCTTTCTTTCTTTCTTTCTTTCTTTCTTTCTTTCTTTCTTTCTTTCTTTCTTTCTTTCTTTCTTTCCTTCTTGGTGGTACCTGGGATCAAACTCAGGATCTTACACTTGCCAGACAAGTAATTATTCCATTGACCTACCCTCCCCAGTTCCAGATTTAGTTTCTTACTCCTCTGTGTTGTTCGCTTTCTTTTCATTGTTAAATTGAGGTCATGTACATTGATGATTATAACTGATATGTATTGGCTTGAGTTTGTCATGTTATTTTGCTGCTGTAGGTTCTGTACATTTCCCTTTTTTAATTGCTTGCTCTTTTTGGTGGTTCTTTTCTCTTGTTCTTGAAGTTTCATTTCTGTTTCTTTCTAAAATATCTTTGAATACTCTTCATAGGATTGTACAATTGGTTTGGGGGTTATGAACTTCTTTAATTGTTCTTTGTCATGGAATGATCTTTTCTCATCACTGAACTTGATAGTTTTGTAGGGTATAACAATCTGAGTTAGAAGTTATTTTCTTTCAGGACTTGCAATAGTTTAACCCAAGCTCTTCTTGATTGGATGGTTTCTGTTAAGAAGTCTTCCAGGATTCTTATGAGCTTTCCATTGTATATGATACTTTTTTCTCTCTAGTAGATTTCAATATGCTAATATTTTGCTAAATTTCTGAAATTTTGGTTATTATGTGTCTAGGTATAGATTTATTGGGATTTTGGCTCTTTGCAAATCTATATACCTCACTTGTTTTTGTGTCAGGTTCTTTTCTTATGTTTGGAAAATTTTTTGCTTGTACTTTTGCAAGTAGTCTGTTTGTGGTATTTGTGCTGTCTCCTGCTACTTTGTCAATACCTATTGTTCTTATATTATTTTTCTTTGTGTCATCTTGTAGCTGCTGAATTGTTATTTATTGGTTCCTTGTGCTAAATGATCTTTCTTTTTATGATCATTAGCTGTGCCACTGTTTTCAAAGTCTGAAGGTACATCTTCAGTTTCATTCAAGCTATCTTGCCAGATTTCAACAGAGTTCTTAATTTCCTAGATATCTATGTTTGAATCTATCTCACACCTTCTTATTCTTTCTGTATTGTTCATCAGATGTGCCCAAAATTTTTCTGTTCTCCTCTTTTAATCTATGTTTCTTTCAGATGTGTTGAGCAATTTTTTCACAATTATTGTAATTTTTTTACCTGAGAGATTATTTCTGATCTTATTTATTCTATAGACTTTTGGAATTCTTTCTTTCCTTCAGTTGCTATCATTTTAGAAATTTCAGGTGTGTGATGTCCAAGTTCTTGTATGTCTTTTTCTCTGGGATTTGTTCTGGGAGGACTAGAGAAATAAGATTGACTTTTGTTCCTGTGTTTTATCATTTCTGAAGCGCATAGTAATCACCCAGATTTATTAGTGGCAGGACAGTGCTGAAGCATATGTCAGTAAGACAGTGGTTCTCAACCTGTGGGTTACAACCCCGGCTGGGTTTGAATGACAAAAACACAGGAGTCACCTAAAGCCATTCCGAATCATAAGTGTAACAAAATTACAGTTTTGATGTAGCCGCCAAAATTATTTTTTGGTTTGGGGTCACCGCAACATGAGGAACTGTATTGAGGGGTCACAGCATTAAAAAGGTTGAGGACCACTGCAGTAAGGTTTGTGCTGCAGTGGGGAGAAGAGTAAGACTCACCAAAACTCTACCAGTGGTGGTGACTTGCTGATACTCAGTAAAACTTCAGTGTAGGTGGTAGGTGTTGACTGGATCCATCAGCACCCCATGGACTGTCCAGAACATTCCTTAGTTCTCAAAATGTTGAAGCAGTGTGAACACAACTCCACGTCTGTGTGCTGGGGGCCTTGTAGCACAGCTTAAGTTCCACAGGCCACCCAGAGTATTCCTAATTTCATAAATGGATGGAATAGGCACCAGAAAAGCTTCACATCTGTGCATGTTGGGCCCAGATATCACAGGTCTGCAGTGTCCCACTGGGATTTTCATGTTTCTCCTAATTTCTTAAAAGGTTGAACTGGCACCAGCATAAGTTCCATGCCTGCCCATGCTGGGGCTACAGGTCACAGCTCTGCAGAGTCAAACTGAATGAAATTAGAGAACATGAAAGACATCATCTTATGCAAAATAATGCAGGCCAATAAATTAAAAAGTCATATGATTTATAATTTACGTAGCTTTAAAAATAAATTAAAAATATAACAACAAAAGAGAACACAAAAGAAATTCAAAGGGAACCTAGTGATACTGAATAAGATTCAAGCATTAGGGGAAAACGAAGAGGTAGATAGTGGGGACTGAAACAATCAAATTATGTTATATGTATGAACTATAACCATCATCAGTCTCATCATCTTCCACCATTAATATGCATCCATTAAAAATGTGAAATGATAATTTGATGGTCTAAGTGCCCACCAGACAAGCAAAAGGACTCAGGTTCAATCCCTTGAACCACATACCATCATGGCCTGGGGACTTTGAATTTGCCGTGCCAGCCTTAAAACCCAACATAGCGGTACACAGCTGTAATTCCAGCTCTGGTGAGACTGAGACAGGAGGATTGCATCTAAACTGCATAGCAAGACCCAATGCCAAATAACAAATAAAGGATTAAAAAATGTAAAAAATGCATTCACATAACAAATTAAGAAAACCTGTCAATATGCTACTGGTTTTCACTATAAAGTCCATCAAGTATGTTGCAAAGCTCATCTGTAATATTTTGGTGTTTATGGAAACATCGCTCAAGTGTATCATCCCTAGAGCAGACATTTTTTAAAATGGTCAAAAAAAGTGGACTTCTAATTCAGTATTTTTTACTATTAGCTTTCATGATATTGGAATAATGCAATTGTGATCACATTTATTGAAGATATGAAACTAAACTTAAAAAAACAATAAAACAATTCAACAATGCTCAAGCAGGAATCCCAGGCTCCTATACTGTGATATCCATGGACATTTCTGCATTACCTAGGACAGTCTGAGTACTCAGCAGCATTTACTTTTCATGTGGAAATGGATCTGCAAGAAGGAAAAGGCTTGGAGCATGTGATACTTCAGCTTTCTGGGGAGGTCCACAAATATTCCATATATATATATATATATATATATATATATATATATATTCATATAGTGCATTTGACCACATACATTATATTTGCTAAGAGGCACTCAGAATTTCAGAGTGGAATTGGTGAGTGTTTTGTTTGATTATGCCCAAGTAAACAAAGTATGTTGTGCTTCACATCAGAGACAAAGTGAGTCAAGTGAATAGAGATAAGCAGACATCTTTAGGATAGAAGATACTAAACAAGAAACGGTAATAAGAAACAGAAAGAAGAAATAAATAAGTGGAAAAGAGTTAAAATTTCAGTCAAATTGAATGCTCCTGAGTAGAGAGAGGACTTCCAGAAATTTCTGTCCTTATGCTGAAGCTTTATTATTTTTGCACTCAATTTTAATGAAGAGTATGACTATCTCACTCCTGCAGGGATGCTGTGGCTTCTTAAGTGCTGGTCTGTGTATGGTGTCCTTTTTGTTATCTTAATTACTGGATGTGCATGGCATAGATTCACCTTTTCCCACTTTGCCCTTCTCCAGTTGGCTACGTCACTGTTATTGGGGCTCTCAAGTATGTCAAATACCCTCATAGGCAAGCTAAGAGCCTGTTGTACCTTTGAGTTGACAGCAGCACTAAGTTCCCTCTTCTGATGACATTGTGTGCACTCTCCTGCTCAGAGATGAGAGCTGGCTTTAGATGAGGGGTTTCAGGTATCAGGAGCACTCAACTCTTTGAAGCAAACTGTAAGCTTTAGAAATGTGATGTGTTTCCAGGAACAAGTTTACTGAATGTTTTCACTTTCCTTACAATTCATTTTTCTATTCATGCTTCACTTGCATTTCACCCTTTACATTGCTAAGAAACCAACAAGAAAAGAACATTTTTCTGGCATTTCATTGTGTTGGCAGAGGAGAAATTTTAATGAAAGATAGAAATTAGGGGGGAGATCTACATTATCCTTAAGAATATTTGACAGAACATCCTATTCTGTGCAATATAAGTAGCAGAATGGAGCAAGTAAAGTTTAATAAAAGGAAAACTATGGGCAGCAAATTTCAGACAATGATGCTAAAGGCTGTTTAATTATGTCTTCACTTTCCTCAGTTTTAATTCTAAATTACAAGACTGTTATTCTGAGTATCTAATGTCGCAAAGTTGAGGAAATTGTAGATGTTAGCCTTGTAGATATCAGCCTCACAGATGTCAGGTATAAGCCTGTAACATCTTATTCATCTTTTGAGTAGGGATGTGTGTGCATTTCCATGTTGCTATGTGAAACCTCTTTGGGGACATAACTGTAACAAAGTCATGCGTGTCTAGTTCCTAAGTAGCTTCAGTGTTGAGGCTTATTTCTTTTATATTTACTGGAGAAGGGAACAATTATCAAAAAATATGACAACACCTTCTGTCAAGTCTAGGGATCTGGGTGTTATATTCTCTTGAATGTCTATCTGACCCCTGTGTTCGGGATTTTTTGTTTCATTGCCTAGCTCTAAGAGCAGACCTATTTTTCTGCCTATGATGATTTCAGGATAGAAGATGACTTTCCTCTTAGGTAAAAGGCTTATCAAACAGTTCTTTAGCAGCTATACTGTAAGAATAAAGAGGTTTCAACTATGATGTGTGTGGAAATCCTCATATACATGAACTTTAATCACATGAAGTATTCTGGAGAAAAAAAGCAAAGCATAAAAAAAATGACTTCCAATTATCTCTACTTAAATGTAATCTTCTAAAGCCATTGCTAAACAGGGCAAGGTATGGCTTTTAGATTTCTATTGAAATAGCATTTTTTAAAATGACTCTTGAGGGTCTGGGGAGATAGCTCCATGGCACAAGTTCCTGCCTGGCAAGCACCGGTCATGAATTTGAACTCCAGTCCCACAAAAACAAAACAAAAACAAAAATGACTCTTGAAAACATGAAGTCCCTACATTTATTTTGAAGCAGTTTCTGTTGCCATTGAAAATCAACGAAAATTTACCAAAAGTGTATTCTTATCATCACTTATTGAAAATGATTGAGACCAGGAGGTGGAATCAACCGCGATTTATTCTGTCATGGTTCTGGAGCTTGAGGGACCTGGGCTACACCGCTGACAGGAGTCAGTAAGTTTCCTTTGAGGATGCTCCCCTTGCTTTCCTGAGAGCACTTCACCTTTCTTCCCATGGCCTTTGTCCTTATGTGTATTATGAATGTTCCTTTGCCATCGAACTTCCTTCTTATAAGATGCCATTGATTGGTTTAGAATCACTCTAAGGCCTCTGCTTGCCTGAATGATGTCAGTTCCACTGTCTCTGAGCCAGCCACATTCTGTGACATCTGGGGAAAAGGCTGCAACACATGAGTTTGTGGACAGGCATAATTCAGGCCAGACCATTTTATTTTATTTCTACTCATTGTATTTTAGGCTGTGCTGCTAATAATTGACCCAAGAACAGCCAAAACAGTCATAGTCAAAGAATTCAAGTCAAAGTAGAATCCTGTAAGTCACATAAGCAAAAGTCTAAACTTTTCTTCTCCAAACTCCCATCTGATGCTTCAATACTGGCTGGCTTTATGGTACTGCTCATGAAAGCCAACTTGCTGATGCACCACGGAAGGCTCACAGAACAACTTTATTCATGGGATGTGTTCTGTAAATCTCATATGAATTTTCATAACCATAAAATATTCCTGACATTTTCCTCTTTTCTTCTGTTAAGTGTTGCAATAGACTCTTTTATTGCTTGGATTGTGGTGTAGAATTGTGTATTGTGGAGAAACACAATGTGTATGTAGGGTTCCAAAGTCTCAACACTATTTAAATTATAAACATGTGAACATGGAAAATATTAATTGGGACAAAAAAGAATGTGAAGAAAGAGCATCATATTACCCCAAGTTGAGAGGCTGCTCTTGGTGCATTTTCGCTTTTGAAAGGACTTTCCTGTTTATTAAAAGTGCTAAAGCTCAGTGATCCTGCCTCTTCACCTGAGTAGTCAAACTGTTTTCTTATGTTTGTGATTCAGTAATTGGATCCACGTTTTACTACCTTGTTTATATGTTCCTGTCTTGTTTCTTTTCCGAGTAGCCTCAGAGGATTTAGCATTAGGGATTAGGTTTCATCTTTGTCTTGCTCCAGTCCTTCCACAATTAGAGGTATAGGTCAGACTTTGACCACAAGTCTGCCTTCAACTGGACGCCCTTGGTGCTTCTTATCTACTGAGACTGAGTTGCTGCTTCGAACTCATGGTCATGGACTGCTTCTTGCTGCATTCTACATTCTTCTTATTTTTTTTAGCTATACTTAGCCTTTATTTTATTTTATATCCTTCATTTTTTAAAGAGAGTACAAAACTGTATTGAAACAGAAAAGTTACAAGGGATACAGAATTTCACTTAACAAAATAATATGAATTTCACAGTGTTGTAATGCATAGTGTTGTTTTCCAACTAATTGCTCATATTATCATATATATGTATGCAAAATTGAAAAAAATTAGTCTTTAGCATGACTGTTTTGAGGTTTGTCTATGTTATAACATATATAGTACTTCATTACTTTTTAATGTTGAATAATAAATGTCACCTGCATATCATATGCCACATTTTGTTCAGTCATTCACTGATAGGAGGGCAAGAGGATTATTTCTACCTTTTGCTGTTGTGATTAGTGTTATATGAACATTTACATATATATATATATATATATATATATATATATATATATTTTAATTCTCTTGAGTATATGTTCTTCAAAAGGTACTTTCTTGTTTCCAATCACAGCAATCTGTATTTGCCTGGCTGCTCCCTAGACATCCTTTGATTTAAGACAGCTATTTCCACAAATTCACTTTCTTAACACTGTGCATTTACTAGATGTCACCGTTAGTGGTTTTGAAAGGGGAATGATACAGTATAATCTTATAAAAATGGGAAATATTTTATAACTTATTTGATAATGAAGCACCAAAAGAATTAAATAGAAAGAGTGTTGAAAATCTATCCACAAATAAGAGACCCAGGAATCCAGCTGAAGGCCTGCATCTCCCTACAACAGACAGCATGAATCCAGATGAAGATCTCAAAATTTATTTTTTTTGGTGGGACCCAGGTTCAAACTCACTACCTTGCACTTTTCAGGCAGCCACTTGTGCCACAGAGCTATTTCCTCAGCCTCTAAGATCTAGAACTTATAACAGTGCCACCATGAGTCCAACTGGATACCTAGAGTCAATTCCATGATAATATTTCATGTAGGCATGTTTCACAGATCTGTACTGGGAAGGTCCTACGTTAGTATTAGAAGCTATAAAATCTGTGCTAGCAGGTTGAGGGATCTCAACTGTAGCCAGGACAAAATGCTCAAAATAACAACAAGAACTCTCCCTAAAAGTGCCACAGCCATCTTCAGCAACAGTGAGATCTCGAGCTCCTTTGGCAATGTGGAATGCTGAGTTGCCTTGAGGAAAGCCAATGTGAGAAGCTTCTTCAGGACACTAACCTGTACACTATCTTCTTCTCTGGAGCTGGGAAGTGATACTTAGGTTGACCACCAAAGTTGTCCCAAAATGAACTGTAGCCATCCTCTATGACAATGAGGTATGAAGCTCTTTCTCCAATGAGAATAGAGTTCATCAAGTGAGCAAATATGACAAGGTCCTTGTGCAGAATCATCCAAGAGAACAAGCAGCTCCCATCAGCTTCCACCAGCTTCCCTAACAGCTCCATCAACTCCCAGCAGCTTCCACCTCTTCTGATGCTGACAACAAACCTCACCTAAGCCTCCTACACCAAGAACCATGCTAGTTCAGTTAAGCTTGGTGCCAAAAGTTGACCGTTAGTTAGCAGTCCCCCACAGTAAACAATAAACTGCTTATGGGCAGGTTTGCCTTCCTTATTTACCTTGCTTCTATCTTGTAAAACCTGAAGGTGGCATGCAGAACAGTGCATGTTACTACAGTAAAGTGTCATTTACAGAGTACAGGAAGAAAGTATGAGTTTACAATGTCATACTCCCACATATATTTATTTTTTATGGATATGTACTGGATCTAACTACGAAGCTTGGACTCAAAATGATCCTCCTATTTTTAGCCTCTGCAGTGCTGGGATTGCAGGCATGTGTTACCACTCCTGGTCTAGGTGGATGACTATGCATGCCCAGGCTCAGGGCCAGTGTGCATGTGTTGCCTGGTATTGAAACCTAGTTACTGAACTTGTGCAAGCAGGTTCTTAGAGAGCTAGCTCGCCAACCTTTCACGTATATGTTACTTTTGCGAAAAATGAAGAAGGTATTCTACAGCATTTATTTTTCTAGGCTTTGGGAAAAAAGAGAATCAGACCTCAAGGGAACAAATTTCACCAAAGCTATGGGAAACTGTTCAAGAACAAAGTCTACCTTGAACAGTGGTACAACAGAGCAAGTGAAATTAAGGTTTTCTGCTCAATACAGAATCAAACTGCTCAATTTGACTGAAATCTTTTTAAATGAAACATTCCATCAACAATATTAAAATTAAAGTCAGTGTTCCAACCATTTCATTTCAACCCAAGTAGATTTTACGTTAGAAATACTAACAAAAGTTATTTCACTTAAAAATACTGAAGGAAGGAAATCTTAAGACATCAATCCAGAAGTTATCAAGAAAATATTATGAGTACAAGTTCAAAAGTTAGCCAACTATGCTATCCTCCCAGTTTCTTAAGTAATAATCTAGCATAGTGTAGCAAATGAGAAAAAAATTAGTGCTATAATTGCTCCTTTCATTGGTGTAGGGTTACATAATCTCAAATGTATTTCTGTGACACAATTTAAGTTTTAACAAAAGTTTAGTTAATTAAAAAATACAAACATAGTCTATACATGCAAAGACTTAGAAACCCAACATCATTATAAGCTTTAATGAAATAACGTAGCTTAATAAATCAACCAGAGAAATCTCATTGTTTTTTTCAGGACCAGGAGATTGAACTCAGAACCTTGTGCTTGCCAGGCAGGTGCTTATGTGACTGAGCTATCTCACTGGCCAGAAAAATCTCAGTTTGAGGAAAGTTAAAATGCAGCAAAAATCATGAGAAGAATATACAATTTATATTGTTGATTTTTGCTGATTTTTTCAAAGGAGTAGTTATATTTTCTTTTTATTGCTATTTTTTTCATTCCTTGTAATTTTTTGTTTGTTTTCTCTTAAGTAATTTTATGCATTTATAGCTGGTAATCGAAACAACTAATTTAAAGATGACCTCATGTAACCATAGTTGAATTTACAGTTTAAATGCTGATAGAGATGTACATTATGATTCTGGGGGATTTGGCTGACCGTGTTAGATACAAAAGTTACGTGTTTTGTTATATAGTTCTTTCTTTAACTTGGCCTTCCCCATCCAGCAGAAAAGTTTAACAATGAAGCATAAAACGTATAGCCAGATAAGTATGCTGAATTGTAAAAGGCTCAAGTCAACAGCTTCCAACAATGCTAGTTCTGCTGATCACCTACTACTATTACAGACTATACCTTGTAATACTACTATTACAGACTATTGGTCTATACAGACTATTGGTCTATAACTACTTTCTGTTACTTAAATGAGAAGAAATATTTGTGACAATCAGTGTTTAGAAAAATTATCATATCTCCATTTTGTACTCCGAACAACTACTATGAAGACAATAGTATGCATTGCACTAATTATTGTGGCTGTCCTACTAACTTGTGAAACAGTCTCATTGCTATTTCTTATTAAAAGTAATAAAATTATAAAAAAAGAAATCAAGAAAGAGTAAAAAAAAAATCCCATGTTTACCTGGTGGTGATTTCAGTAATCATCATAGGCTTAAAGCACATTTGTAACATTTGAAGTAAAATGAGCCCTTCAAAAACTACTATGGAGATGACTTCTAGAAAGAAAAGTCAAACAACAACCTAAATATCTTCAAGACACAGACACTATGGGTGAGGAAATGGAAATTATAATAAGTTATGAAGGCAAATTATAGTTTTGTCAAAAACAACAAAAAGAACAAATGGGAAATCAGTTGGAAAATCTGGTAAATAATACAAAATAAAATTGTACACAACCCTGTGATAATCCAAGTATAAAAACAAATGTACATGAACATGGTTCGGAGTAACTGGTAGAGTGTCAAAAAAAGAATAATCTTTCAAATTTAGGAAAACCATTTCTTACCTTGTTATAGTTATACAATCTAAACTTACAGAAATTTGTTTTTGAATGTTGGGATTTTATAGTCCTTGTAAACTGACCTGTTGCTTATGTGGAATTTATCTTCTCCTCTGATGTGCTTATATTAGGTAAACTTTGCTGTTCATTCAAGTTTTCTTATTGTGGGAACTGATACTGGAAACAGTCGCACACTCATGTCTATCCTCTATATTCAGGGACTTAGAAGATTCACAGCAAAGCTAGCTTTAAACAAGTGGTGTAGTTTAAAGAATAATAAATCACAAAAATCTCAATCTTGTGGAAGGTTAAACACTCAAAGAGCAGTAGTGAAAAGAGAATATTGCAGTATTTGTTCTCAATGTATTTTTTCAACACTTGTAGCCTTTCTTTTTCTTTAAATTTTTGATCTACATTCTTAAGTTGTTAACCCTCCAGAAGAGAAGCATGAAGCATATTATTACCCATAACATAGCCACTTGAACTTAACATCACTATCTTTCTGAATATCACATACCTTTAACATAACATGAAACCTGTATTTTCCATCCATTATTGTTATTCTAATAAATCCCTATAGAAGTGAGAAGAAAAACAATTACACATTTTTATCCTGTTTAGGAATTTAACCATAAACAAAATTGTAACAGCTTCAATCCTTTGGCACTTTTTTTCTTGTCTCTTATTTCCCTTATAACCTTTAAAAAAAACATTTCCTTGAGAGTATGGCAAGAATGAATATGTCCTTAAAAGCAGTACACATTTAGAAGACTAGAGTAACTGGCATTCCAAGTATCGTTTTATTTATTTTTTTTTCTTTTTCACACATATTTGAGAAAAGAGAAATTTGACTAATAGGAGTACAGCTGTAAGGAGTAAAAAAATTAGCTGTTGGTAACAATATTTTGACTTTGTAGAAGTTGTTTCTCTTTGGTCAGCAAAGGGTACTCAGGTTGTACCTTCTCCAGCAGGGCAAGATAAAAGGCAAGGACAAGATTCCTCATCTACTAATACTGCTCTTTAACCAGGTGTCAGGTTCACAGGCCTTCAGTGGTTTGTCTCTAGGTCGCTGCCCATTGGCAACGGACATGAGCTACATTACACTTGCAAGGGCAAATGAAGCAGGAAAAACAGGTGCAAGACAGAGGAAGAGCAAGCATCCACAGCTTGAAAACTCTGCGTGTAAAGGGTAATCCTTGTGATTGGCACAAGCTGTCCAGTTTCTGTGGCAGCTGAGTAAGGTTGCCATGTCCTCACTGCTCAGCTCAAAGTCAAAGACCTGGAAATTTTCAGTAATGCTGGCTGGTGTCACAGATTGGGGGATCACTACCAAATTCCTCTGCATGGGGAAATGGATCAGCACCTGGGCAGTAGTTTTATTATACCCATTTCTAATTGCTTTAATCCTGGAATCTTCAAGGACAGAAAGGTTTTCTGGCTTAGTCCAAGACGTATTAGGAGAACTGAGGGGACTGTAAGCAGTCAACACAAAGTATTAGTTACGACATGTGATTAACCAAACTGAGAATACAAAAATCCAAGAGAATCAAAGACAGAGAGACAGAGACAGAGACAGAGAATGGGAGCTCTATAAAAAAGCATGAGAAATGATAATTCTAGAGTTGGAGTGCAATTGGTAAAATGAAATGAGAAATTGATTGATGTATAGATAAAATTATGATATTTAAAAAACAATATGAATGCCATGAGGAATGCAATATAAAATGAGTTAGAGAAATAAATATTTTATTAAATTCATTGATAATACTCTATGTATTCATACTTACTGTGTTCATCAAGGGAAATTTTTTTTCATGTACCTGATATGACTTGATTCTTTATCCCATTTTCCCTGCCCTTCATTCAACACCTGTTTCTCTCCTTCTTTATAAAAGTTTCATTGTCGTGCTTTCCTTCTTTACTCATTCTTTTCTTTTCCCTTCTCTCCATTCCCCCCATCCTTCTCTTGTTCTCCTTCCAGTTTGCACATTTTTCCTATTTCATAATAACTATTATATATTTTGGTCCTAATTACACATTCAGTTTCTTGTGTTAGGGAAACAATGCAGTATTTATACATGTGAGTTTGATTTATTTCACTTAAGAGAACTGTTTCAAGGTACAAATATGTAGGTAGAACAGACTCAAGATTATTCTTCTTTATGGCAGAGCGGTATACTTCATTATATGTATATGTAAAAAACACATCTTACTTATTCATTCACCACTGAAGAGACCTATGGCTGTTTTCAATATTTCGCTGTTGGAAACTATGCCACAATAAACAGGGTTGTGCATATTTTTCAGTGCCATAATGCTTTGAATTCTTTGGACAATTTATCAAGAAAGGATGGGCCAGGAGATAGCTCTGTGGATCCAGAGCCTGCCTTGCAAGTGCAGGGTCATGAGTTCTTACTCCGCCCCAAAAAATAGTTATCAAGAAAGAGAATAGCTGCACTAAATAGAACTTCTAGCTCCATATTTTTCATTAATCATGGCATTGATTTCCACAGTGGTTACACAAGCCGCAATCCCACCAACAATGAAGTACTCCTTTTTCCAAAAAATCTCTCCAGCATATGTTGTTGGCTGATTTCTGGATAACATCCATTCTTCCAGCAGTGAGATGCAATCACAGCATTGCTCAATTTGCATTTCTAAATTGATCATAGAGGTGCAACCATTATGGAAAGCAGTGTGGAGGATCCTTACAAAACTAGAATTGGAAGTTCCGTTCAATCCAGCTATCCCCCTACCGGGAATTTTCCCAGAAGAACTGAAAACTTCATACCATAGCGATATCTATGCACCTATTTTTATAGCAGGCCAATTTGTAATAGCTAAATCTTGGAAACAACCAAAATGTCCATCATTTGAAGAATGGTTAAAAAAAAATGTGGTATTTTTATACAATGGAATACTACTCATCCATAAAGAATGATAAGTTTGAAGACT